>JAINUV010001162.1:0-91072 GCA_020205505.1 Panax japonicus
ATTTCGACATTGATATTGGCTACATCATCAGCTTTTCTATCCGACCACAACAAGAAAAAAGTCTATCAGCGACCAATAGTATCAGCGACCGCACTGGCGGTCGCAGAAATTAGTAAAAGCGACCGATATTTGCGTCCGTGATTTAATCCAGTCGCTATATACTTTTAGCGACCGCATGCGGTCGCTGAGTGGTCGCTACGATTAATTTGCCTCCCAAAATTTAGCAAGAAATGTTAAGCTAAGGTTTTATGCGACTACTTACAATCAGCGACCACATGCAGTCGCAGATACCGATCGCTGATCAAACTTAATGTTACCAGTTTCGGTCATTCACTCGACACAGCAGGCGAAGAAAAAAGAGAGGGGGATAGATCAGAATAGAGAAGAGGGGGAAAAGGGGAGAAGAGAAGAAGTAGAAGAGGGAGAAAGGGGTAGCAACCGCCACCGGACCGCCGCCATCACAGGCCAGCTGCCGCTACGACCAAGTACTGGTATCATTTTTTATTTCTTTCTCCCAATATTACATTTCTTCTATTTAAATCTTATGTTAGATTAGATTACATACTGAATTGGGTTTCCAAACTTTACAATTTTTACATTTCTACTATTTTAATTTATATCTGATTGTAAATGAGAGAGAAAGAGTATGAATGTAAATAACATTGATAATAACATTAATTTAATTAGTGTAATGTTGGATTGACATGATAATAATTTAGGAAAATGAGGTTGTAAGTAATTTCCCCTGCTGCAAATGCTTATTTAAGAAATTACAAGAAACAATGGGAGTGGGACTAACAATGTAATACCCGGTAAAAAAAAATTAATAAATAAATATTGCATAATAAAAATTATTTTGTTTTAAAACATATTAATTGGACTTTTTCATTTATGTTGGGTCAAACTAGTTATTTAATTTGTGTGGGCTAATAAATATTAATAAGAGATGGGTAAATTAATTTAGTACAATTTGGGCCTTTAAAATTAATTGAGTTTAATTTAATAAAATGTGGGTAGTAATAAATCCAATTATAATTAGGAGAATTAATAAGATTTATTAATAAATAAATAACTAAACCTAATCTTATTTTTTTCCTTATACAACCTTAGAAAGAGAAAAGGAGAAAGCCGCCTCTAATTATATTGTGAGGGAAGTTGTGTGCGAAATAATCAGAAAAGGATCATCACGTTGATTTTTTTTGGTGTGTTTCTCCATATCAAGGATTTTTATGTTTCAAACTTCTTTTAATTTCATTATTTAGAATTGGAAAAAAAAGCATACATGACTGATTTGACTTGTGTGTGTGTGTGTATATATATATATATATATATATATATATATATATATATATATATATATATATATATATTGAATATGCTAAATAAATAAATTTCAGAACATGATTTTGGTTCAAGTTGCAAAGTAGTGATTCATGTAAATTATATATATATAATTATATGATTGATTTGTTAATATAAAAAGATATATAGTTGATTTCAGGCTTGCAAGTAATATGCAGGCAGGTGATTTCGTGAATTTTTATTTATTTTATTTTATTTTTTATTTTTATTTTTTTCAATAATTATTTGGCCATAAAATTTATAAACGGAATTAGCGAATAAAATTGAAAGTTATGTATATTAATTTAAACTCGTTAATCTTGTTGATAAAATTATAAAATTTATTTGATAATAAATTTAACACTGTTATGTTGTTAGTGGGTAAATTTGTAATTAGTAATTTAACTTATAGATATTTATTAATTTTTGTTAATTTATGTAATTAGTTCGAACGAAGGGGATTTAAACAGTTATACTTGAAATATAAATTTTGGAGTATTAATAATTGATATAAAGCGATGATTAAAGGCATATTAAATAGATTATGAATTATTTTAGAATTATTAGTTTGGATTATTTTAATTTGAGGTGAATATGTTTAGGTGATGAATAACGTTTCGTATTTGATATCGTTGGCATTTGAGGGTAAGATTTTGTGGAGTTTGCTATAAATGGTTTGGAAGTATCAGGTACGAATTCCGTACTCTTTCAGCGATACTCTTATTAAATTTGATTTATTCGTTTGTTTCCTTATTTCGAATTCTGTTTTGATTTCACATAATTGTTTCCGGTGAAATAAATATATTAGTTTTATTTTGGAGTTGATACATATGACTCGTATTTGTACTATTTGAATTAGGATATCATGGTTAGTATTTATTTTTGATAATTATAGAGCGGTACATGTTGCTACCTTCTTTTTGAAACCTTGTGACTATAATTTGATTTGGTTCAACATGTACATATAGAACCTTTTTGTTGGTATTATGTCGCATGTGTTGTGACATGGTATTTTGTTAGAATATACCGTAGGGTATACCTGAGCTATAACCACCTGCGGGGGTACCACAGGCATGTCGTCTTGGCACGAGAGACATGACACTTTCCATGGCGATGTGATTAGTCCACGGCGTCTCCGTTTTGGGCTCCGGAGGAAGTGGGCCATGTCGGAATATCCTGTATGTGCTATACGCTGGACCTGGTTCTATTTTATTATTTCGTCTTTATATTTCTATTGGAATATCCTGTCTGTGCTATACGCCAAACCTGGTTCCATCATTTATTATTCTGTTGGAACATCATGTCGATGTGAATTTCACCTGACCTGGTTCCGTTATTATTATTCTGTTGGAATAACCTGTCTGTGCGATCTCTATCGCATGTATGGTGATATCTTTTGTTATTCCATTCGTTAATATACTCAGTTGATTAAAATTTTGACTTCTATACTCCATGAAATTAGTGGAATATCCTTGATATTTGTGCTTCATCCAGTATCTTTTCATGGAAATATTCTTCTGAGCATTCTTGAATTTTATTCTATAAAGAAGTATCATGTTGACAATTTGGACGTTATTAGTTCCTGAATAACTTAATTCTTGAACTTGTTTTATTGAATTCTTATATCATTGTCATCATCCTCATGTTTATATTTTTGAAAGTCATCTATGGCCTGTAGAGCATGGATGGACTTGGTATGATTATGACCAGGAATTATTCGGTATAATCATGACCGTAATGTTACAAATGATGTGAAAATTAAAAGTCCTCATTGGCCCGTAGTGCATTGATGGACATTTTTTGATATGATTATGACTATGGATTCTCTTCGGCCAAGGGAGCAAAGATGAATTGTTTTATGGCATGATCAGGACCGTTGCTAAAAACATGATTATCTTTGGCCCGTAGTGTATGGATAATTCATGGTCGTGATACTAAATAATATACTTGGCCTGTAGTGCAGGGATGATTTGATGATGTGGATTATTTATTGAGCTGAGTCTCAGCAATAAAAGTGATGAAAAACTTTTTAAATCATAAAAGATAATAGATTCTATTCTCTACTTGACTCTTTTAATGGATTGCTTGTTTCGTTGCAGTTAAACTTGATGTTGTTATATTATATCAGTTTAACACTGTTGAAGGCTAACGATAATTTATTCTTCATTATCTTAGTCATAATATTTCTTACTGGGCTAGTTGAGCTCACCCTTTCTTTCACTGTTCTCTTCGGGAAATGAGAACGTAGATGGGACTAGTCGGGAAAAGGAGTGACGGTCCAGATGATAGCATTAGTAGTCCTCACTATTTTGTTAAATAGTGTGACAACAATTGTAACGAGGACTAATTTGAGAATGGATATTGTCTAGATGACAATGTGCGTATTTAAAACTCTCATCACATGTTGTATAATTTAGTTTGTATTTGAACTATGTACCATGAAAGTGGCGACCCAAGATGGGCGTCACAGGGTGAGCTCAACTAGCCCAGTAAAGAATATTATGACTAAGATAATATACAACAAATTATCCTTAGTCTTCAACAGAGAAAAATCTGATAGAATACAATAGACAACAAGTTTTAGATTAACAACTGCAGCGGAAACAATAATTCATTAGAAGAGTTAAGTAGAGAATCAAATCTGCTATCATCTATGAATTTAAAAGTCCATCATCAATATTTTTATCCCTGTAACATCAATCAATATACATCTTGCATCAAATATTCATCTTTGCACTACGGGCCAAAGATATTCATTTGTATCACTAGTTGATCATGTTCATCTCAGCACCTATTTATCTTTGCACTATGGGCTAAATATATTCATCAGGTAATCATACATCTTTGCACTACAAGCCAAAGATATTCATCAAGTATCATCATTAAGGACTGAGGATGATAAAAAATATTTTAGAGAATGAATCCAATAAGACAGAAGGACAAATATTAGGGACTCGTATTTTAGTTTATCAAAATTAAATATTACTCCATAATAACCAAGTGTGAAGTAGAATTAAAAAATAACGCTCAAAATATGGACACAATCAAAGATAGTAGCCAAAATAGACATCTTGGACAAAAAGAAAAAATTTCATTTTTTAGGAAATAGTGTCATATTCGTGAATAGTGTCGTATATATGAATAGTGCCGTATACGTGAATAGTAATCTCGACACAACAAGTTCCAAATTTAATTGAAAAGTTCACCAATATTTCGGCATAATGATATTGAAGAAAATAATATAATTTAAGAAGAAAATAATATCACTTACCTTAAAGAAATAATACTTCGGAATGAAATGTCGGATATGATGCTGAATAAAACTTGTACTGGACAGTAACTCTCAAAGTATCTAAATGCTCACAAAATACGCTCGATAATATAGAGAGAGAAAGAGAGAAAGCTTATATTTCTTGTGTGATTTTCAATTCTAACTTAGCCCTCTATTTATAGAAAAATGTTAGCACGTCGTAGCAGACTTGACCTGCTACCTGATGGCTTTACCTGCTACTATTGCCACCCACCACATTTGAAATTCAATTCAGCACATTTATTCAACAACCACAAGTGGGGCCCACTCAATTCTAGAATTCTCCACCAAAATCAATTATAACCCTAATTTTCGAAGCAGACGCCTTTTAAAATTCATAACAAATCATTCGTTCATTTTTAACGGTTCAAAATTTGTGGACATATTCCCAACGTATATATGTATAACATATCCAAAAATCACAACGATCCAACAGTCGGATTAAAAATTATAACTCACGCAATATATTGTAAAAATACTGATTTGATTTTTAATACCTCTATTCCGATAAAAATACAGATAAAACACCTCAACATTAACTACTTCAATTATAAGCACAAAACATAAATAAATCCATCATTTATATCCACATCAAATAAATATTTCCTTATCATATATATCAATAATTAATCATTCACAAATAATATTACAGAATCACAATTATGAAAATCAGGCCGTTCCCGGGAAAGAGGGGACTTTCCAATAAGGATTTATCCTTACTAGCGCGCAGTTAGATGACCTAACCCTCCTTGACAGAACTTTCTAGACATTGCCAATAATGTTATCTATTAATATTATTCAAATAATTTGAATTATTGATCTGATAATGGAAAATACTGTGCAGTGAAAATTATTGAAACAATAATAATATAAAATATCAACGTAGCAATTATTGCATCAATAAAATAAAATATTAAACAGTAACTACTGTAACAATTATTGAGTAGTGCATTCTTACGTAAGGATCAATAATTCAAAAATACTGTGCAATACCGTGTGCTATTGTATTTTAACCACCAGTTAACCTGTGACGCCCCCAAAATAGGTCCATTCCACCCAACTCATTCTGATTTACCAAATACACGGTACTAAAACAACTAAACATTATTAATACAACATATAAACTGTGAGTTTAAATACAAATATTGTCATCTAGACAATATCTATACCCAACTATGTCCTCAATACAATTATTGATATATTATTTTACAAAAATGGTGAGGACTACTAAAATAACTTCTAGAACCATCATTCCACACCCCGACTCGTACTCGCTACATTATCGCCTCCTGGGGTAGAAAAATGGAAAAACAAGGAAAAGGGTGAGCTCAACTAGCCCAGTAAAATATATTATGACTAAGATAATATAGAACAAATTATCGTTAGTCTTCAACAGGGAAAAATCTGACAGAATATAATAGACAACAAGTTTCAGATCAATATTCGCAGCGAAAATAATAATTCATAGAAGAATTACATAGAGAATAAAATCTACTATAATCTATTAATTTAATAGTCCATCATCAATATTTTATCCCTGTAACATCAATCAATTTTCATCTTGAATCAGATATTCATCTTTGCACTACAGGCCAAAGATATTCATCAGTCGGTCATGTTCATCTCAACACCTGTTCATCTTTGCACTACGGGCCAAAGATATTCATAATAAAATCAACCATCTTTGTACTACAGGCCAAAGATATTTAGTAACATCATCATTTAGGACTGAGGATGATGAAAAATATTTTAAAGGAAACGAATCCAGTGAAACAAAAGAATAAATATTAAGGATTCGTATGTCAGCTATTTCATGTCCAAAAATACCTCATAAATAATCATAGTGAAATAAAATTCAAGAATGATCAAAATATGAATATAATCAAAGCTAGTACCCATAATTGATATTTTGGACGAAAAGAAAAAATTTAATTTTTCCGTGAATAGTGCCGTATTCGTGAATAGTGCCGTATACGTGAATAGTAACCCGGACACTAAAAGTTTCAAATTTGATTAAAAGTTCAAACCAATATTTCGGCATTATGATATTGAAGAAGATAATATTATTTTAAAAATAATAACATCCCTTACCTCGAAAAAACGGTATTTCTAACTAAAATACTGAATACAGGACTGAAGGGAACTTGCACCGTATAACAACACTCAAAATATCAAAATACTCAAAAGAATACGCTCAATATATCGAGAGAGAAATAGAGAGAAAACTTTAGTTTCTGGTGTAATTTTTAATTCTAACCTAAGCACCCTATTTATAGGAAAATGCTTAGAACACCAAAGCAAAAAATTTAATATAATATTAATATATATTATAAATTCCTTAGCCCACTTTCTTAGATCTGAACTCAGCCATTTATATCACATGCAAGACCCACAAAAAACGTTTTTCTCAAAATAATTAACTAAACCTCCCAAAAATCAATTATTTCAAAATTTTTGAACTTCAATAATTCACAATAAATAGCTCTGTATCAGAAAATTCGAATCTCGCTACTTTTTATAGGAAATTCAATTCTCTACAACTTTGAAGAAGAAAATTTTCCAAATTTCAAACAGAAATTGACCGAAATCCACAAACGGACGATTTTACAGGCTATAATCAAATTTCGGTCAATAATTGGGGTCCACCGACACACAAAACATGTGTTAATCATTTAATTCCACAAAAATACTCTTTCTCCTCATATACTCATATATCCCACATTTGTTATAAAAATATCACCGTTAATATATTATTAAAATAATATATTTAAATGAATTATTTTATCAGAAAAAAGATAAAATATAAATTTTCAACAATTGTCACATTAAAAAAATTTCTCCATCTATATCTACATAAAATGAATATTTTCTTTATCGTGATAATCAATAATTAATTATTCATAAATAATATTACAGAATCACAGTACTGACAACCAGGCCGTTCCCAAGAAAGAGGGGGCTTTCCAATAAGGATTTCTCCTTACTGGCGCGTAATTAGATGACCAAACCTCTCCTTAGTCAGAACTTTTTAGACATTGCCAATAATGTTATCTAATAATATTATTCAAATAATATGAATTATTGATCTGATAATGAAAATAATGTGCAGTGACAATTATTAAAACAACAATAATATCAACGTAGCAATTATTGAATCAATAAAATATAATATTGAACAGTAATTACTGTAACAATTATTGAGTAGTTCCTTTTTACGTAAGAATCAATAATTGGTGCAATACCGTGTGCTACTGTGTTTTAACCATCGGGTATTATAACAGTATTAACGGTAACATCTACGCCGTTATTTATAAACAACTTATTCGTGTCGTTTTCTTCATCCAATCTCTTTCTGGTATGGGGCCCACACATGGTTGCGCCGTCATACGAATATCCCAGACAGCAAGAATATTCCACGACCAAACGAATATTCCCCGACAACAATGAATATTTTATAACCACTTGCTTATTTAAAATATTTGCGCATTTTACCCATAACTAATCACATTAATCAAATCAACCCTTACTATTTCAACATAATAAATAGAGGAAATTCCATTTTATTTAAAAAATTCAGGGTCTTACATAACCCAACAGTGTTAACGGTAACAATTACGCCGTTATTCATAAAAACTCATACCTTGTCATTTTCTTCATCCGACAATTATTTCGGTATGGGGCCCATACATGACTGTGCCGTCGTACGGATATTCCTGACAAAAAGAATATTCCACGACCAAACGAATATTCCCCGACAATAAATGAATATTTTATAACCACTTGCTAATTTGCATAAATTGCATATTTCACCCATAACCAAAGTATTATATCAAATTAACTCCCAATTATTTCAAGATAATTAATAGAAAAAATTTAATTTTATTCATAAAAAGTTGGGGTCTTACACAAATGATGTCGTAAAAGTCCTCATTGGCCCGTAGTATACTGATGGACAGTTATTGGCATGATCATGACCATTGATGAAAACACGAATAACCTTGGCCCGTAGAGCATGAATAATTCGTGGTTGTAATACTAATGAATATCCTTAGCCCGTAGTGCATGGATAATTCAGTGATGTGGATTATTAATTAAGTTGAGTCTTAGCGCTAAAATTGATGATAAATTTTTTAAATCATAGAAGATAGTAGATATCATGTTCTACTTGACTCATCTAATGGATTGCTTGATTTGCTGCAGTTAAACTTGATGTTTATTATATTTTATCAGTTTAACATTGTTGAAGGCTAACGATAATTTATTATGCATTATCTTAGTTATAATATTTCTTACTGGGCTAGTTGAGCTCACCCTTTTGCTTTCATTGTTCTCTTCACAAAATGAGAATGTAGCCGGGACTAGTCGGGGAATGGAGTGATGGTCCGAGATGGTGGCTATAGTAGTCTTCACTATTCTATGAAATAGTGTGATAATAAATGTAATGAGGACTCCATTTGAGTTTGGATATTGTCTAGAAGATAATATTTGTGTAAAAACTCTCAGCTACTTTTTGGCGTATTGTATAAAACAAGTTTGTATTTAAATTATGTACCATGTATTTGGCCACTAAGAATGGGTGATGTATACCTATTTTGGGGGCATCACACCAATCATATTAGAAGTCTTTTTCTCTCTCCCCGTAGCCCCACCCCGATTGGGGTTTTATACTAGCAAGGGCACACCCTGACGGGGGGTGATACTATTTTTGGCTCATGTACCCCCTGCCTTGGTGGGGGTTTTCTTCACTATAATGCCCGCTCCGGCGGGGGGGGGGGGTGTTTCTGCAGATGCTGAGTTTTTCTCATTTTGTGCCACTTTCTTGCCACAACACCACCAGTATGCCACAAATGCTACGTAATGCAACCTAAACATAAAACAAAACAAAAACAAGTAAAACTGTACATAAATAGACATGATCAACACTGTATAAGTCCAAATCAGAAGTCAATTCGTTGGTATAAAATCCACTCATCAAACTCCCCCAAACTTAAATCATGCTAGTCCTCGAGCACAAAACAAAACACAATGCAATGCAGAGTAATGGAATGCAACTAATCTATATGCCTACAAATCCAGCAGTAAGACAGAGACAAGTCTATTCAATTGGCCTCAGAGAAATTAAGTAAATATGATAGTACATCATATCAAAAACAATCAATAATTTCCCCATCAATCATCAAATCTTAGACTGTTATCATTGATATAGTGCGTGTGTGCTCAACAACCATGCTAACTGATATAAAATTAAATTTAATATATAATAGGTCTCTTTGAAGGCATCATATAGTGTAGACTCAAGAAATCCAAAAAATGGGCTAGATCCGATTAAAATCAAACAGTTACCAATTTTAAGGGTCAAAATGGTGTACTTATGCTTTACTTTTCACTTACAGGTTTTTTTTGCTCTTTTTCCCATTTTATTCTCTCTTTTTTTATAATATTTCTCATGATTGTGCAATTTCTAATTCTCTTAGACTTTTCAATGCTACCTTAGCGAGCTTTCGATCAACGACTCCTAAACCATTAAGGCCTTAGGGCGCTAGGTGTAAAGACATCCCGGGCTTACTTACCCAAGTAACAAAGGCCACAGAACTAGACTAACCATGGTGTTTATTCATATTTTTTTCTTTTTTTTTTCATTTAATAGCTTATATATCCCAAAAAATTTCCCAAACTTAGGTTCTTCTCTAATCTTAGCCATTTTTGCTTATTCATGTCTTTCTTTCATTTAAACTAACATTATCTTCTAGAGTTCCATTATATGTCAATTTAGACTCAGTCAGGCAACATGATCGTTTCTAAGGTGCTAACCTAAATATATAAGTTTCAAACAGAATAAGATCTACATCATAACAAGGAATCACATCAAAGCCTGAATAATTAATACTATACTTGCCTACACAATTCCAATATCATCATTGGCCAAAACAGACTGTAGCTATCTAACAACTGGAATCATGCAAGATGAACTAAATGTAATACTGTAACTATTTTTTTTATATCTTAGAATAACAGAACAAGAAACTGAATACAATAAACTATTCACAATACTACACAACATGAATACAAACATAATGAACATGAAGACAAACTAAACATATAAAAATAACTATACTAAACTCCCCCAAACTTAGCAGTTACAATACTCTCATTGTAAGAATATAGCAGTAAGCACAAAAGGACTTTCCTGTAATAAGCTAAGCGTGAGGTGATGGTGGTCGTCGAACAAACACTCGGTGCTCCTCCGTGTTCGAATTGGATGGAGGGTACTATGGCATAGGAGCAGACGTCTGGTACTGAAACTGAGCGGCACCGACTGGATTTAGTGTCTGTAATGCTGCGTTCAAGGACGCAAAGGACCTATTCATGGATTTGAACAGTGTGGTCCTGCCTGGCTGCCAATCGCTTCATCTGTCGGTTAGCTTTTTTTGTCACGATCATCAATATGGAACTGGAGACTGCAGAATTGATTACTGAACATGAACTTTCCCGACCTGCTACTCCCCGCAGTCTTCATCATCTCCCGATACCTCATCATCTCGAAACTCCTCATCCTCCAAGGTGTCCTCAGCCTCTTCTTCTTCCTCAGAAGCCACAGGAAATATAAAATCGACACCTCGTGGGTGAGACTCCCCTCCAAGCCATATTGAATATCGAGCTATCATTCTGTGTTCTAATAGATAAAGGGATTGCTTCACAGGTTTGTCACCTTACCAACGCACATTACACTGCCGACACAACCTATATATGAGTGATGGGTGTGGAAGCACGCCTGAGAACTGCCTGGATTATGTATTGTTGTGATGCCACCATCTTTTCTCTGCCCATGTGCCCACCAGCATTCTTCGTTATTTTTCATGAACCCAGAAACAAGTAACTGATAGTTTAGCATGTCTCTGTCTATATAATTTACATTCTTACACTTCAAATATAGACATCGTATCTTGTTCTGACCATTCACACATTCTGGGTGACTATACGTATACTCCAAAAATACTCGACAATCAGCTCTAAATTCAGCTGTAGCACCTATCTAGGCACTTAACTTTTGTCGTGCCATCCAACTATAGTCTGAATAGAGGTCCATGATACCACGATACCTACTATAGACAACAAGAGCTTATTAATGTATGGAAGTCGTTGTAAGCATATGACTTGAGCATACTTGTAACCATATGACTTAAGCATATTTGTAAGGATATCAGTTTATGAGTATTTCTTGTGAAACAGAGGTAGAATAAATATAAGTACATAGTTAGTACAATGGTATTAAAAAGAAAATATATGGAGTGTAATAATAATAATAATAATGATTTGATTGCATCTGGGTAGTATGTGAAATGAATGGCATCAGTGTGCCTTTAAAAAAAACGCCTTACGAATAAAATATGTCATGAATAGTAATTGTTTTATTAGACTTATGGATATTTAGACTTCTTTTGGAAATTACAGGAGTGCACAATAGGTGCATGCCTATTATATGGATACATGTATATTAATTTGTAGTCTCCTGATCACATGTTCTTAATAGTACGAATTTTCATGTTTATTGTTAAAAAAATAAAAATAATAATAATAATTATGTATATAGTATTGCAAAATATTATGTTATACAAAATATAAATGAATAAATAAAATATTTTGAAATTATAGAGATTATTATTATAATAATAATAAAATGAATTTATCAATGGGTTAGAGATGAAAGAATATTTTTATAAGTGTACTTATATTTATTATTATTTTGTTTAGTTAGTTTGAACGAAAAGGCGATGATTAAAGGCATATTAAATAGATTATGAATTACTTTGGAATTATTAGTTTGGATTGTTTTTAATTTGAGGTGAATATGTTTAGGTTGTGAATGACGTTTCGTATTTGATATCGTTGACATTTGAGGGTAAGATTTGGTGGAGTGTGCTATAAATGGGTTGGAAGTATCAGGTACGGATTCCGTACTCTTTCAGCGACATTCTTGTTAAATTTGATTTGTTCGTTTTGTCCATTATTTCAAAATTCTGTTATTATTTCACATAATTATTTCTTGTGAAATTCATACATTTGTTTCATTTTGGAGTTGACACCTTGGACTCGTATTTGTACTCTTTGAATTAGGATATCATGTTTAGTATTTATTTTTAATAAATGTAGAGCGGTACATGTTGCTACCTTCTTTTGAGACTTTGTGACTAGAATTTGATTTGGTTCAACATGTACATATAGAACCCTTTTTATAAAAATTGTGTCGCATGTGTTGTGACATGATATTTTTGTTAGAATATACCGTAGGGTATACCTGAGCTATAACCACCTGTGGGGATACCACAGGCATGTCGTCTTGGCACGAGAGGCATGACACTTTCCGTGGCGGTGTGATTAGTCCACGGCGTCTCCATTTTGGGCTCCGGAGTAAGTGGGCCATTTGTTGTTTTGTTGTGGGAGGCGTATGGGTTAACCCTAATTTTCTGTTCTACGGATTGGTGATGTTGTGCCAAACACACCTATCCGATTTGCATACATTTGGATTCGCGGTCCAATGTGTGATTGCTTGTGTGGCATTGTTTTGATGTGCCTGTGTGGCATTATTTTGGTTGCCTATGTGGCATCATTTGACTTGCCTGTGTGGCATTATTTTGACTTGTCTGTGTGGCAAGGTATATTTCTGAGCTCATTCAGTATGAAATAACTCCAGCCGTTTGTTTCAGCCTATTATTTTATTGGATTAGTTTTGTTGGTTTTTGTTCAGTTCAAGTCATTGAGTTAGTTACTTCAGTCCGCTATTTCTTTATTCTTTTATTGGTTTCGTCAATTATGTTGATTCATATATATTCCATTCAGATCCTTGGATATTATATTTTCATTCGTACTTGCACTTGAGGCTTGTTCAGTAATTTGTCTCAATTGTTTTCGTATATCTGCTGTATATCTTTTGTATATCTATATCCGTACTGGGCAATTGGCTCATGCTGTGTTTTTCTTCCGGCAGGTTTGCAGGGGTGATTCAGGGCTAGTGTGATGAGAGTTTTGCCTTTGACCAGTTAGGTTGATTCAAATTTTAAGTTTTGATTATTTTGACTCAGTTTAGAGAATTGTACTTATTATTTTATTGATGGATCACCACTATTAATATTTTGAGGTTGTTAGTGCTCTGTTTATTTATTTTGAGGTTTGTTGTGCTTTGCACGTGACCTCCCTTTCCTTTTCGGGAAGGGGGTGTTACAGAGATGGTATCAGAGCTTAGGTTCTTTCTTGTAGAAAACCTATTTAGGTTTGACCTGTGAGTTGTGGGTAGACCATTGGGTAGACGTAGGAGTTTGATTCGATTTTGTTCTTTGTTTAGTTGGTCTCTATTTTGATCCACTTTCGATTTCTTTTCGATTTGTAGTTGATTTGAGGAAAGTAGAATAATATGTTAAAGTGATTGAGTAATGATATTAGTTAAGAATTGTGATTTAATTATTGAGGTGAATAAAATTATACTTTGTACAGATAAGAAGTGATCTTATATGAGATATGATTATGATGTAAGTATTTGAATCGACGAGTATTTGATTTTGGGAAATCAATTGTCAGAGTTATTTTTTTTGTGACAATTACTATGATCGTTGAATTAAGGATTTATTTGAGTTAGGTTTTGATTTATGTTAAGCTTGTGTATAATTTGAGGTTTGTGTATTGATGACATACTATGATAAAAAGAAAATTATTAAGTATAGAGGATTTCTTGTAATTTGAGTCGTTGATATTCGAGGTAATTAGATTAATCTTTTGGAGTTAGTGATCAATTTTGTGGTTATTTTCTAAGTAGGATATTGGAGTTATGTCCTATGAAGTGTCTTTGTGATAGTATGGGGGGACATTTAAATTTATTGGATTATGATTTACAATAAGGGATGATTGATTTATTATATGAGTAGAAAGTAAGTGATGAAATTCAATTGATTTTGAGAGATCTTGAATAGTTATAGTTCGCTTATGCAGATGATAGAATATGTGACTTGGAGTTTGATATGGTGATGAAGAGATCTTAGTAGTAGTATATTTTGGTGTAATAATATGTGAGAACTAAATTGATTTGAGGTTATGATATTTTGAAACTCTTAAGGACTTAAGAGAGTTGGTGATAAAGAGATATTAGTAGTATATTCTTTGGTATAATATTATTTGATGAATAGTTCAAATTGAGGATGAGATATTTTGAAGCTCTTGAAGACTTGGGGAGAGTTGGTAATATAGTTAGCATAGTTGTTTTGTTTATCTGATGTCTTTAGAGTTTTGTATGAAATTATGTAAAATTAAATGAAAGTAATTTATTAAATCTTTGTCATGTGTGAAATATAAACGTTTTACAAATTAAAAATAATTTTAAATATTTTGGGTATTCGAATCGTATTTAGATGAAGAGAATTGTTTTTTTTGTGATTTCAAATTATGTTCCGAAGAGTACGTTTACAAAGATAAAACTCAAAGATATTAACGGGGGGGCCGCAACAACAGTGGATCATGTGATTTAACGCGAGGAACCTTACTGGCCAAGGCTTGACACGATAGCTGACGAATCTTTTACAAGCACATTGATAATTGCGTGGACCGATGACTTATCCGCGTCGATCGTTATAAATGGCGGTGCTACGTCGTAACTAAATTATTATTTTTTGTAGCTTATTTGAATTCCGAGGACGGAATTATTTTTAAGGGGTGAAAAATGTAATAACTCATTTTTTTTTTTAATTATTAAATATTAATTGATTTTTTTTATTTTATACAATTGTGTTTAAATTGAAAAAGGTAAATGATTTTGTTTTCCTCTTTTCTTCCTTGTTTTGTTTGGAAAATTAAATTCTTTTAGTTGGTAAGTAAATAACTGATTAAATTAAAATGGAGAAAGATAATTCCTCTTGTTAAAGTCTTGTGGTAAAATCATTCGGAGCGGGAAGCTACTTGGGAGATAAAGAAGACAATTCGGGCGGAGTATCCGCATCTTTTGATAATTAGATACGTTCATTCTTTTGATTCCGGGGACGGAATCCTTTTTAAGGGGTAGGTGATGTAATACCCGGTAAAAAGATAATAATAATAATAATAATAATAAATAAAGTAAATAACATTTAAATCTATGTTTTAAATAGAATAATTGGGCTTGTCTTTTATTTGGGTCAATTTGAAAATAATGTTTGTGGGCTATAACAATAAGTGACAGAAAATATTAATCTTGTAAATTTGGGCTTTAAAACTAATTAAGTTCAATGTTATAAATCCTATTAGGACAAGGATGATTAATTATATATATGACTCAAACCTAATTGTATTGGATTCCATCTATTATGAAGCGAAGAGAAAGGCGGCTAGGAGTACAGAAAATAGAAAGAGAAAAATTCTCCCAACCAAGGTAATACCATTATTTTTATTATTGGGTATTTTTTTAGTTATTTTATGATCGGATCTTGCAAGATTAATTAATTTGATTGTTTATTGTTATAAGTCATGCCTGGAGGGAATCTCAATTAAAACTAGCAAATAAATAAAGTATAAATTAGATTAGCTTGTTTGGAACATGGAGTTATATTTCAAAGTTTTGTTCTATATATTATATTGTGGTATCATGTTAGAATTTTTTTATATATATTAGAACGGAGTTGAGAATTATGATTGAGTTTGTAATTAATTAGAATTTGCTTCAGGATATCAGTTTATGAGTATTTCTTGTGAAACAGAGGTAGAATAAATATAAGCACATAGTTAGTACAATGGTATTAAAAAGAAAATATATGGAGTGTAATAATAATAATAATAATGATTTAATTGCATCTGGGTAGTATGTGAAATGAATGGCATCAGTGTGCCTTTAAAAAAAACGCCTTACGAATAAAATATGTCATGAATAGTAATTGTTTTATTAGACTTATGGATATTTAGACTTCTTTTGGAAATTACAGGAGTGCACAATAGGTGCATGTCTATTATATGGATACATGTATATTAATTTGTAGTCTCCTGATCACATGTTCTTAATAGTACGAATTTTCATGTTTATTGTTAAAAAAATAAAAATAAAAATAATAATTATGTATATAGTATTGCAAAATATTATGTTATACAAAATATAAATGAATAAATAAAATATTTTGAAATTATAGAGATTATTATTATAATAATAATAAAATGAATTTATCAATGGGTTAGAGATGAAAGAATATTTTTATAAGTGTACTTATATTTATTATTATTTTGTTTAGTTAGTTTGAACGAAAAGGCGATAATTAAAGGCATATTAAATAGATTATGAATTACTTTGGAATTATTAGTTTGGATTGTTTTTAATTTGAGGTGAATATGTTTAGGTTGTAAATGACGTTTCGTATTTGATATCGTTGACATTTGAGGGTAAGATTTGGTGGAGTGTGCTATAAATGGGTTGGAAGTATCAGGTACGGATTCCGTACTCTTTCAGCGACATTCTTGTTAAATTTGATTTGTTCGTTTTGTCCCTTATTTCAAAATTCTGTTATTATTTCACATAATTATTTCTTGTGAAATTCATATATTTGTTTCATTTTGGAGTTGACACCTTGGACTCGTATTTGTACTCTTTGAATTAGGATATCATGTTTAGTATTTATTTTTAATAAATGTAGAGCGGTACATGTTGCTACCTTCTTTTGAGACTTTGTGACTAGAATTTGATTTGGTTCAACATGTACATATAGAACCCTTTTTATAAAAATTGTGTCGCATGTGTTGTGACATGATATTTTTGTTAGAATATACCGTAGGGTATACCTGAGCTATAACCACCTGTGGGGGTACCACAGGCATGTCGTCTTGGCACGAGAGGCATGACACTTTCCGTGGCGGTGTGATTAGTCCACGTCGTCTCCATTTTGGGCTCCGGAGTAAGTGGGTCATTTGGTGTTTTGTTGTGGGAGGCGTATGGGTTAACCCTAGTTTTCTGTTCTGCGGATTGGTGATGTTGTGCCAAACACACCTATCCGATTTGCATACATTTGGATTCGCGGTCCAATGTGTGATTGCCTGTGTGGCATTGTTTTGATGTGCCTGTGTGACATTATTTTGGTTGCCTATGTGGCATCATTTGACTTGCCTGTGTGGCATTATTTTGACTTGTCTGTGTGGCAAGGTATATTTCTGAGCTCATTCAGTATGAAATAACTCCAGCCGTTTGTTTCAGCCTATTATTTTATTGGATTAGTTTTGTTGGTTTTTGTTCAGTTCAAGTCATTGAGTTAGTTACTTCAGTTCGCTATTTCTTTATTCTTTTATTGGTTTCGTCAATTATGTTGATTCATATATATTCCATTCAGATCCTTGGATATTATATTTTCGTTCGTACTTGCACTTGAGGCTTGTTCAGTAATTTGTCTCAATTGTTTTCGTATATCTGCTGTATATCTTTTGTATATCTATATCCGTACTGGGCAATTGGCTCATGCTGTGTTTTTCTTCCGGCAGGTTTGCAGGGGTGATTCAGGACTAGTGTGATGAGAGTTTTGCCTTTGACCAGTTAGGTTGATTCAAATTTTAAGTTTTGATTATTTTGACTCAGTTTAGAGAATTGTACTTATTACTTTATTGATGGATCACCACTATTAATATTTTGAGGTTGTTAGTGCTCTGTTGATTTATTTTGAGGTTTGTTGTGCTTTGCACGTGACCTCCCTTTCCTTTTTCGGGAAGGGGGTGTACACGTGACTTTTCCCAAGAGAAATTATTTTCAGACTAGTCAATTAGCTATTGCTTTTTATCCCTTAGCACCATGATATGCGCAATTTTTGGAAGCTAAATTAGAAGATTAATTATGATAATTTTGACTTCTAGGAGACTTGTAATAGAGAGAGTTGTAGACGTTTTATCCCATCACACTCCAGGAATACATGATGTGATTGTAGAAGTTGTCTGTTTGTGATGAGTGTGTATCAGGGGGATATGGAAGGTGAAATATTACGAGAGTTTTTAGTAGTGTCATTAAGTTATATAAGGAGTAGGATAGTTTTCATACTATCCCAGAAATGATTCCTTATCTCAAGCATGTGGATAGGATTGTGATCGGTCACCTAGCAAGGCATCATAGTTCCCATCGGAATCTATCTCCATCAGATATTCATTGTATTGATCACTCCACACCATCCAACTTAGTGGGTTATCTATTTTATTAGTGACTTAGTTAGGAAAAATATAATATAATTCATTCCTCAAATATTTTATTTTGATTTGTTTTGTTTTTTAGTCCTACGTTTGAGGAATGATCAAAGAGATTTAACAGTTTTTGAACAGAACTGGTGATGCCTGAACCATGCAAACAAAATTCACCAACGAGAAACTAGGGTACACAATTCCTATACCATTTTCCTAGATATACGACCTAAGCTGAAAATTTTCATTACGAACACAGACAAATAATCCTCAATATTTTATCAAGTTGAATACGACTGCACTTCATGTGATTTAGAAAGGTGGGGCTATTCATCGATGTATTAAGTATCTCCTACAAAGGAATACAAAAGATCCTCTAGAAAAAGGAAAAATAGGTAGTCCCCAAAGATATAAAAATGCTTACTTTGTCGGCAAAACAAATAATAGGAAAATGAAAGGAGGTGATACTCTTGCATTGCCCAGAACCTTTTGTGTGATGCCAAAGAATTAAAAATAAAACAGTTATGGACCAGAATATTATAAAAGAGTTGCCATTTAACAAACCTTAACTGCTACTTCCTGGTGATCCTTTAGTAGGGCACACTGTACTTGAGCAATAGATGTAACATCAATTGGTTGTTCATCCAGTGAGAAAAACTGTTACATAGCAAAATATCCCCAAGCCCCAACACAAACACGAGATTAGGAAGAAATTCAGGCGTTCCAAACAGAATAAACGTATGAATTGATATACAACATTCATGCCAGAGAAGGTCCAAAAGGTTATGCACTAAAAACTATATCACCCTTGGAAAGGGAAAAAATACTATAATATTAATGAATAAATAAAAATAGCAATCACAATGCACTTTCCATATATAAAGGAAGCACTATTATAACTTCCAAGTTTCTTTACACAAAGTTCAATAATAATCTAGATGAAGTGGAACCCATAAGCAGATGGTTGCATGATGTACTGTTAAACTTTAGTTTCATACATTTGAGATAGCTTTTCAGTTAAATTACTATACCACCATCTTATTCAAACTAATGGTTTGATCTAATGGTTTGATTGCAGTGGCGAAGCGAGAAATTGTTGACAGCGGGGTCAATTATTAGAGTATTAAACAATAAATTAAAATTGATAATTATAGTAACAAAAAATGACTCAAATGTATAAGGAAAAATATATAATATATGTGATTGTTGTAGCCACCAACATTATACACAAAAAATAACTAGTATAATATAATAATTACAATTGTCCTTTACGCGTTTTCATTCGTTGAAATCGTTACATAATACTTTCATTGTCAATGCAATCAAATACATCTTTCTCGAATCAAGTAATCAAGCAATCATTCATCAGTTGATCTTTCATGAAATTACGCAACCTACTCTTAATTATCTTCATCGCATAAAAAGTTATTTCAACAGTAGCAGTCGCAACATGTAAGATTAATGTCAACTTTAGAAGCCGATATACCAAAGGAAATACAATATGTTTCTTAGAACTTACGAGCTTTCTTGCAAGACCGCTAATTCCTTGAACTTCCAAAAACTCTTGATTTGACCGCATATCAGAAATATAATTATCTTGTTGACTATCAAGTTTCATAAGATCCATTGGAGAAAAGTCATTCGAATAAAAGTAGCGAGATGATTCAATTTGTCCTTATCAAAACTAGCGATACACTCGGATTTAAGCATGCAGCTGATAAAAACAAGTCGGTACTTGCTTCCGTAAAACTATCATTTAATTCTTAAAATTGCTAATCAAAACAGTACAAAATATCTCAACATAATAATGATGAAAATTTGTAATTCCTTAAGATTTTCAACTTGATCTCCCATGGATTAAAGCATTCATATCTATAATGTCAATTTTGTGTTTGTTGCAAAATAAACAAACTTCATTAATTAGCTTCTCCCATCCATCATCTCTCATAGCCTTCAATAGTTGCCTATACACTTTAAGTAATTCCATAGTATTTACAATATTTTGATCATTTCTTTGCGATGCTTGTGATAATTCATTTTTAATTCCCAATATCTTTCTCATCATAGATCAAATGCAAAACCAAATGATTGCAATGACTAATAAACCAAAAACAATACCTTTTTGTTGGAATACCAAACCATCATCTGAAACCTCTACATCAATCATTGAGGAGAGCATAAGAATCAAGTTCAAAAGTGTCTTATAATGTGATCCCCAATGTGTCACCTACCTGTTTTAGACTAGTTTTGTAATCCCCCAAATCCGGACTATTTTCATTTCCGATCTTATACGTTAAAATACAATATCGTTCCCATTTTACATCATTGTCAATAATATAATATATAAAATACTTATATTTTTAAAACTCCTTCAATCATTCGATATCAATATCGATATTACAATTTATTTAAAACTTTACAATTAATCGGTTCCAAAATCGAAACTTTTACATTCCATTATGACTCATATTTCAACATCTCATTTGAATATAAACATTCAACCTTAAATATCATATTCATTCTTTTATACGTTTTCTTTTATAACTTGCAAGCTAAATGAATCACAGAATAAACTGGATTTCTAAAATGACAACTGAAATTTAATTTTTCTCTTTAGATTGAACAAATCTAGGAGCTAAATTTCAAGATACTCTTTTGAAGATCAAACAAATTCAGGAAAGAAGTTGCAAAGTAAAAAGAGTGTTGCCATTTTGATGATAACTTCTCTTCTTTGTCCCATAACATGCTTCACTTATTAACTAAATCAGATACTTAAAGACTCATCCAAAGCCAAAATTACATGCACATTAAAACAAAATATGAAGTCTCCCCCATCACGGCACACCAAGATCATAATCGCACTAAATTAAATTTGCACTAAATTTTATAACATACCAAGATCCAAGGATACATTTCAACTAATTAGTCTAATTAAGTTAAAGCATAAGCTTAGACTTGAGGCATATTATCATTTTTAAAAGTATTCAATATACTTGCTTAAATTCGACGATAAGACCTGTCTAATTTTTGAGCATATCCATAAAGTGACATTTAAATAAATACATACATATGCAGGATCCACATGCACAATCCATGACATAGATTTCGTGGCTGCTCTTATAAATATACATGCATAAGTTATACACGTTCAAAGCTCACACAAGTGCATTATAGACAAATGTTAATACTATAATACTCCATGAAATCATAAATCCCCTTTCCAAAACCAAATCTAGATGAAGCATGAAATGATAAGACTAGGAGGTATAGGTATAACACACAAAAATACAAAGAACATGCATGTTTTGGACCATTAAAAATCAGAACAGATAGATCTAGAAGTCTGCATTGCTGTACTATAATTTTTCAAAACCACTACTAAATAATTTGTTGTGACTTCTTCAACATAGATAATTTGAAGGCAATTATACCATAATATAAACAACACTTTCGGGGCTTCAAGTTGGGACTAAAATCACAGAAAAAGGTATGAAGGAGAATTAGTTGTTTAAACCTGACCTTTTACAGACTTTTTGCTACACATTTCATAATCCGGAACCTTACCAGGTTTCATTAAAAAAAAATTCGTTATTTGACCGAGCTGAAATTCTAAACCACAAATTAGCATTAACATCACAATCACACCAAGATCAAAGGTTCATGATTAAGTGTCAATTAAAGGAATGTTTTAAGGAAATTGCAGATGCACAATATTCATGGACTTGAAGCAACATTGGGTGAAAGCTTATAACACTCGTATGTGTTAGTTGCACACGCTGGTTATAGGCAGTTAGGAACCAGGCTGTATGTGAATAGATACAAAATGTACACCTAGTAGAGTAGCAACGACACATGTATATAATGTAATTTTTCTCTTTCATTTGTATTCATTGGATTCTGGATTAAACAGATAGCTTAATACTTGATAGATTTCTTCTCCACCTTCACTGTCCAGCTATGGCTTAAGGGTGATATGAAGGAAATAGCTTAGGACCAATATATCCTTATTTAACTTACAGTTTTCATGATTAAAGGGATTTTTGAAATTATCCTATGTACTCTTGTGTATATATAGTCTTTGTAATTCTTTTGGGGTCACAAATAAAATTACCCTGTCATATCCCTTCCTAAGTTTCAGACGTGGGAAAGAAAGATCATAAAATTTATGATCATCAACACATTTGTGCATAATACATCCATGAATACATTTGCACATATATAACTACTCGTTTAATCAAAGAAAGTTTTAAGTACGTGTGTGACCTATAATACGATATGCAGTCCATAAAGAATATCATCAATAAAATAGAAAGAAGAAACATGATGAAAACAAATAATATCAAACTATATATTTTCTCTAAAAGTTGGGAATTACAGGACCCAAGAATAATTTGTACCAGAGTGCCTAAGAGCAACATGATACACATCATTTACCTGAGAGGCTGCACTGTAATTGACTAAATTGACCCCAAACTTACACTTGATTCCAAACATCAAACTAAACTTTCCCAAGAGTGCTCTTGCTTCATCAAATGGTGGTAATGTGCAAATCCTCAAATGGGTCTTTCAAATCACAGTGAGATATACCTAAATAACTTGAATCATTTCAAAACTAATAGATATGTACCCTCTTGTCCTGAACATTAGCTAATTTTCATATTTTATCATAAAAATCTCTTTAAGACATTTTATCAAACACGCTATGTGCATGACTTACATTCCCAGATTTCATAAGCTTTTAGACATGGTTTTATCCAAAAATTTCATTCTTAATAACCTATATAACACTTAATTCATAACATACCAACCAAGCACAACAATTTCAAAACAATAATCATTATGTATACTTTCAATTTCTATCAACTTAACCAAAATTCATGGTTTACCCCTTTATTTGATACAATCTTTGCTTCAAGCTCTCTTCAATTTAAGTTTGTAGCTTCAATTTTCAACAGATTTGGTGAAACTTGATCAAGAATTTGTGAATTCTTTTCCTTGGTTGGATTAGTGTCTCCTTTCATGTTTTTTTGCTACTTTTAGCTAAAATCTAAACATCTCTACCTTTGGCAAGAATAGATCCCAAGACCTCTCTTGAACCCAAATCCTTATGATTAGTTGTTTTACCATTGAGCAAGGGAGGCTTGATAGCATTCACTTTCTATTCTCACTCATATACACATAATATATATAATAATACATTATACATATTATATTTCCAATACACATTAATTTATGTATTCTAATTACATACATGAATTCAATTTAATCAAACTTAAATAATTATACATTTATAATTATGCATAAAAAAAATCACCCCACTAATTATGAAATAAACTCATAATTAATTTAAAACTTTTTGTGTAACGAACCATTTTTTCGAATAATTAATATTTGATTTATTCATCATTTTGAGTAACTCATTTAATTATAACATTGATATTGTATAATTCAATCAAATTTGTTCCTTTCCATAAATTGTTTCAACCAATTTATTTAACTTATACATTTCATCTTTAATTAAATTTTAATTTATTAATCGTGGCACCAATATTCATTTAATTTATATACATATTGGTGCCTCTTCCAATTCACATTCATTTGGTATCATATTAAATATTATACAATTATATGTTATATTATAGTAACATAAATCTTATTATCAAGAAAAAATATTTATTTATTCAATTAACTAAACAATATTTTAATTCACCAATTTCAAAATAGTGAATTAATTACTTCATTCCATATTAAAATTATATTTGTTTAGGTATAATATAATATATTAAGACATTTTCTAAATATATTACATTTATTTGTAATATATATATAAAAATAATGAGTTTAATTAACTCCCTCATTTTCATTCGCGCAAAATACATATATTAATTTACTAATTTTATTAAGTAAATTAATCTTTTTACTTATGAAATTTAATTCATAATAAATCTATTTCAATTACTTTCATCACTTTCATATTTAAATTTGTAATTAATTCAAGCTAATCAATTTAATAGTTTAATCAACTATTAACCCTTTTACTCCAAATATTTGTATATATTTCATACTTACTCATTAAATTCACCACATAATTTACATAAATATATATCACGTATATTTATTTATACATTCAAATTTATTACATCATACGATAAGAATTATATATATTAAATTATTATTTTAATATTTTCTAAAAAGTCAGGTCATCTCAAGTTTCTTGATGTTAGCCTTTTCCACTTTGAAGTTCATTATTTATCAATGTTTCCCCGACTCTAGCAGCTTCTTTCTCTTGAAGACTATCTTGACGCTTGCATGATGCTCCAATCACATTTAACAACTCAGAAACCTTGTTAAAAAACCAAGTAATGTGTTTATGCTTACTAGCAACATCTACAATAGTTAATTGGAGTTGATGAGCAAAACAATGGACATAAAATACAAAAGGATTCGCATCCATGATTAAGGTTTTGAGACCATTAAATTCATCTCGCATGTTACTGGTTCCATCGTACCCTTGACCACATATTCTTGATAAACTGAACTATACCAACAACGTTCAACAACACATCCCTTTCAATCCACGTAGCGTAAAGCTATGGCCATTTGTTCTTTGATTTAAATATCACGAGACTCCTCAACTAATATTGCAAACACATAATATCTTTATAATGAAACACAATTTATAATATCTTTCTAAATATCATTATTGGTCGATTTCACAATCAATATATGCGTGCAAGTATACATCGTCAACAAGTAATAAAGTGAAAGTAAAGTATCGTTCCCACGAGGATTAGTAATAAAAAGCATCAAATACAAACTCTTAACCAAACTAATTTTATTTCAACAATCAATTTAAGGTTTTGAATTAAATTATTTAATTAAACTAATTCTAATTACCCCTAGTTAAAAATCAAATTATGGAGATTTTAGATCACAACTTTACTTATTATTTCACATTAATTAATACACTTCTTATCAATTATGTTCACTATTCTGAATTGTTAATCAAGAACACAAAAATAAATATGATCATCTCTCAATGCATCATACTCAAATCAACTTAACTCCACAGATGATAGAATTAAGATGAACACTCTAATTAACTAATTCATTATATCTCTATGTGAATTACAATTAAAGAGGATTTAAAGCACAAGTTCTCTAACAAATTACATGCGATGTATAGGTATATCTTTATCCCAGACATAAATTATGAATTCTAACACCATGCAGAAAACACAATCACATGCTATTATGATCGGATCTAAATCTATAATCCATTTCTAAATTTCATATAGATTATCACGGTAATTGTTAGCTGGGCAATTAAACAATAAGCA
Source organism: Panax japonicus (assembly GCA_020205505.1). Taxonomy (NCBI): domain Eukaryota; kingdom Viridiplantae; phylum Streptophyta; class Magnoliopsida; order Apiales; family Araliaceae; genus Panax; species Panax japonicus. The sequence continues at coordinate 26,143 of JAINUV010001162.1, forward strand.
TAAATCATAATAGACAATCCAAGAATAATTAACAGAGAAATATACTAAGGTAAGCTACACAATAAGATCCGTTGTAATCTTAAAATAGAATTTAGTTCATGATTGAAACAAAATCCATAATCCACAACTGAATAAACATTTAAAGACAAAAATAAAATTAGAGAAGAAGATGAAATCTGTTGTCTAGAAATCTGAATCTCTCTCCTGCTTCTACTATAAATCTTCAATGATCTCCAAGTTACTTCAATCTCCAAATCTAATCTAAGCTAGGGTTTTTCCTAATCTAATGAAATCTAATTTAATGGAATAAACTCCCCTAATCCTTGTGAATTCCCCTTCTTTTATATCCCTCTTCACGTGTCTTTTAGCCCTCCTTAAAGTCCTTGAACCAATTAGCCAAAAAAAAAATCCTTCTCGACTCAACTTCTGAAACTTAGCAAATCAACATTTTATCTTCTCGATAACCACGCCTTGGCGGGCTTTTTGTACTGGAGATGCTCGCCCCGGTGGGTGTACCTTAAAACTTGGCTCCGATGGGCTTTTTACACTAAGGAAACCCGCCCCTGTGGGGTTTCTATTCCAGAAATTACAAAAATGTCACTAAGCTCCATTTTTCATGTTTTGATCATCCGAAGCCGTTTCCTACAACACAAACACAAAAACTAATAAAATGACACTAAAACTGCTTGAAGTTGAGAAAGAATTAAGCCTTAAAGATGTCTAAATTGTAGGTATAAAACCCACTCATCAATCACTTGACATCAATTTCAGATTTTTTTGGAGCATTTTGCAACACAACATTGTTGATACTTTCATTGTGATCAGCTAGAAATTGTAGAAGCTATAAGAAATTTCCTCTATTACTTGAATCCTCATATTCATGATGAACACAAAATGATAATCCTTGACATAAAAGAAATATTATGCAATCAAGTGACACATTTAAGCGAATTCGATATTCAAGTCTCGTTTATTCAAATTGTTTAATAAAAACATTCTGAATGTTTTGCTTTGGTTTCATCAAATCTTGACATTTACTTCAAGCTTGGTTATGAGCACTATTAGGCCCTCCAAAATGAATATCAAATCACTCTTTTTTGTTCCATGCTGTGAAGCCGTTAGTATTGAAAGAATCGCCACCTGCTTGTTTTCTAGTGTCCGACCTAAATAGATAGCAACATAAGCAAAATGATGCATCAATAGCTATGCTATACTCCAACTAATTTTAATATTCTTTAAACCAATAAGGATTAAATGTGACGACTTGAGAATTCAGATAGCCTTGAAATTAGGTTTTTCGATGAGAATATCTAATAAATATAATTTTATTGATATTATTATGTATTATGTGATTTAGGCTGATTAATGACCTAGTTTACGTGTTAAGTGATTATGTATGAGTGTTAAGATTTTTTGAGAGAAAATAATTTCTTCCGAGAAAAACTCAAAAACATTATTCATAAAACGCAGAAAATGCTAATAAACGTACTTTTTTTTTGAGAATTTCGAATTACCTAGTAGCATTTATTTAACATGGAAAGATGAAATTTGTAAAAAAAGTGTCAACATCGGGATTTTTTGATGTCCCTTTTCGTTACTTGTTCTTTGGTGTTCTCATGTTAATGTGAGATTTGTTTGAAAAAACAAGTGAAAAAGGTCCGACATATGTAATGTCGACGATTGGACTTTAAGAGTCGCCAGTTGGTGTATTTAATTGGTTGTACCAACGCAACTGAAAAGGTTTGCACATTAACCCAGGGATGTGACACTGCTAAACGGGTCTGTGAAACCGAGATTCATTAAGGGTTCGGGGGCTTGGTTATGTAGAGGGAAGGTGTTAGGCACCCCCCGACATCCGTGTTGCCACAGTGTCCGCCACTTCTCAAAGAAACTGTTATATGAATGTGTGTATATGTGTGTGGATCAATGTGCAATTATTTAGAAGTAGTGTTATGCCTCGTTGCACCTATATACACAGGGTTTGAAGTTTTGTAGAAAATTCAGTTTTAAACAAGATATAGCAATGAAGTTTTATAAAAAAAGGTTTTTAAACCATGTGCTCAATAGTAATTGAGGCCTTTGATACTTCCATTTTATTATTAAAATGTTCGTCTTGTTTGCTTTTATTTTCGAGATGCGAAGCATCTGCGAGAAAATAATATATAGCAGTGCCGAACTCTTTATGGGCATGACAGCCATCCAAGGAAATTCAGACAATGTAAATAATGTATAAGATGCTTACAGCTGGAAAAAGTCCATCATGGGAACCGAATCTAGATTCAGTAGACTGAATCTATGATCACATGATTCTTAGGCTCACATGATACTGCAATTTGTATGGAAAGCAGTAAGCAGTTATATATATATATATATATATATATATATATAAGCGGTATATATATGTGTGTGTATGTGTGGGGTGTGTGTGTGTGTGCATGATCAACCACCACAAAGCAACTCCATGGGGGATCAGAAATGTAAATAAAGCAGTAAATACTATCAACCACCACGAAATGAACTCTAGGCGGGACTTGAATGTAAATAAAGCTATAAAAAGCTACCAACTGCCAAGAAGTGAACTCCAGGCAGGATAAAAATGTAAATATATACATATACACACACACACACACACACACATATATATATATATATATAAACAGTAAATGCATCGGATGTAAATCCAGGCTCATCGGATATGTCCGACAACAGTTATATATTTAAGTATATATATAAAAGAAATTAAATGGACCGGATGTATAATCTAGGCTCATCAGACATAGTCTGACCACAGTTTTTATATATATATATATATAAAGCAATTAAATGCTCGAGACCGAAGTCTAGGCTCATCAGACAGAGTCTGACAACAGTTTATATATATATATATATATATATATATATATAAGCCAATAAACGCTCCAGACCGAAGTCTAGGCTCAATCGAGGCATAACTCGATAATGTTAGTCCGTATAAAAATATATACATATATATATATATACAAATATATATATAGACAAAAATGAAAATCACAGACCGAAGTCCGAGTAAACACACTCACACGACTCTCAACGTGTACAACAGTGTGCGATAATATGAGAAGAAAGATTTATAGAATGTAAGAAGGCTTACAGTGGGCTACCAAAGTAGACTTCTATAACTCTATGTGGATAAATACTCAGCTCCCGCCGGACAAAAGATAGCTATATCTGAGCTAACAGAAGAGGAAACACTTAATATGGGTGTGTACAGATTAAAATGGACATGGCTTCCTCGCCTTTTATCTATCTTCTCTCTCTCTCAAAATGGCTGGCCATCAGCTCATATTTATAAACTAATGGCTGCAGGTGTACCTGCGGCAGCCGCAGTTACACCTGCGGCTGGTCATGGTGAGCCCGGGCTTCGTGGGTCCCGTCGTCTCAAAGTACGTGCACTCACGCACTATAATATCTGTTCGAACTTACAGAACTTCAATCCGAGCTTCCGAACGAGGTATATGTGACCTTCTTCGGATAGCTTATGTCGAGAGTTACGTAATGACATGGATTAGAGGTTGTACGAAGTCAGGAAGAGGGGATCATGCCCATGGTCTTCAAGCTTCAAATTTTAGCCGGTGTACTGCCACGCATAATAGTCACTCGGGATTGAACATCCTGGTTCTTGAAGGATATAGTTGTATGTATGTATTTATTGAAGTGTCGAGATAATGCCTAGATGATATGGCAAGATGACGTTTGAGCCAATTTTTTTAGGCTTGTTAGAGAATTTGAAAAATTAATTCATTCGGAGGGATGCCTAGAGAATGTTAAAACGAAGAAAATGACGCAAGAATGAGCTTATTTCAATATTAGACGAGCAAGTTATGATGCGTTAAAGTAAGCACGTTAAAATTATACGAAGTCAAAAAATTTGACAAAGTTTGAAAATGTGCATAGGCTTTAGAGCCATCTGCTCTAGCCATAAGCTAATTTGAGACCGCCCATGCTAGATTCACAGATTCAGAGCCGTTCACATTGACTATAGGGAAATTAAGAGCAGGCTGCGCTGGATCCGCAGAAGGTTGGACAATCTGGACATCCTTTAGTAAAGTGGACATAAATCTTTTGTATGAACTCCGATTGAGGTGATTCAAGATAATCCAAAAAGATAAGAAATAGACCTACAACTTTTATTCTTTAAGTTTTGAGATTTGAGGTCGGTAGAAGAGTGTAAAATGGCCATTTGTAGGGCTGTTGTGCAGTTGAAGGCAATTAGAGGGCGTCGGGCATGCGCGTATACAACGTGTAATACTTCCAACGATAAAATATATTATTTTAAGTTCTAAAACTTTAACATTATGAAATATAATGATATTTAACATTATTCAATGATGAATTAGATAAGTGTATAAGCATGCTAAGTATATGCAAATGTGGCAAATCGGGCATGTGACGTATGAACATCAAAACGTCGTGGCACGTGTTAATGAACTTAAATAGTGTTTTAATTAAAATGAAATGAGCATGGTAATATATGGAGTGGGGTTAATATAAACCAATAAGGATTTATGATTATGAGGGTTGTAATGTTTATGAACGACATGACGCTTAGAGATGTTTAGATGGTCGCATTAATTAAACTATAATGCGCGAATAATATGAAATAAGAATTAATATAAAACAAGTTGAGCATCATTAAATGACTAATTAGTATTTTATACATCATTAATATATGTAGGTTATTCGAAGAGCTATGTAGTGTAAGTAGTAAAGGAACATAAAAGACAAGTTTCCTAACTTACTTAATATTTACATTTGAGCAAGTTGTCCAACTTCATATGATAATTTTCTTATGAAAGCTATTTGATGTGTATGTATGTATGAATGTATATATATATATATATATATATATATGTGTGTGTGTGTGTGTGTGTGTGTGTGTGTGTGTGTATTATGTGGATGCTAAATGTGTGCAATTTCTTTAATAATTGTACTAGATGTTCAAGCTATGCTAAGTTACAGAGCTATGCATGTTTGATGTTTAAATTTCATTAGTTACATGAGATTCGTTAGATGAGATGAGATGAATTATTCTATTTAAAAATCTTATTGATGTAGATGTGAATTATAATAATTCTTGAATTGTGATAAAGTGATGATGCCATATCAAATAATTTGGGTAATTAATAGTATAGTTAATTTGCACTTTGTGCAATAATGGATTTATGTAGATAGATATGGATATGATTATGTAATACCCCAAATTTCATGAAATAAAAGTATTCAATTTTCTATTTTAGTAAATGGTTAAATTGATAAAAGGTTAAAGTTAAGGGTAATATGTGAAAATTTTTTAAAGTAGACAAGCTGTCACAAAATACCCTGTTACTATTCACTCTAGTATTATTCACTCGGGTATTTGGGGCACTTTTTGTATCGAAGTACTATTCATGAGTTACTATTCATGAGTTACTATTCATAAGTTACTATTCATGAGTTAATATTCATGAGTTACTATTTATGAGTTACTATTCACGAGTTATTATTCACTCGAATAATATATTTATTTTTGGTCCAAATTATTTTTGAGTACAATATTATTCTATGAAGAGATGTATTATTTTTTCAAACCGTTGGTTGAAATTATAACAAAAAAGCTTTTTATATAAAACAGAATACTTTTATAAAGTTATTCTATAAATACAATATATTATATTCTATTATGCATAGTGTTTTGTATATTAAAATCTTTTTATATAAAAAAGAATACTTTATTAAAGTTATTTTATAAATAGAATATATTATATTCTATTATGCATAGTATTTTGTATAGTAAAATCTTTTTATATAAAATAAAATACTTTATTAAAGTTATTCTATAAATAGAATATATTATATTTTATTATGCATAGTGTTTGCATAGTGCGTGCATAGTATTTTGCATAGTAAAATCTTTTTATATAAAACAAAATAGTTTGTTAAAGTTATTCTATAAATAGAATATATTATATTTTATTTAAAAGATTTTATTTTAAATATGGACCATCCGATTAAAGTAAATCAATCTGGACCGTTCATGGATTGATTACTATTCATTCCATTCTTCTATAAATAGAAGCTCATTCCTTCATTATTTGAGAGGAATTCATTGAAACTCTAGAGAGAGAAACTATATAGAGAATTCTTCTTCTATAATCTTGAGCGTATTTCTTTAGAGTTTAAGAAAGCTTTGAGCGTAGTACAAGTTTTCTTAGAGTATATCATCGCCCTACCAGTCGGAATACTCTTCTTTCAAAAGTAAGGGATATTATTTGTTGTACCCGTAAGGGGTGTTATTCTTTGGTATTCATGAAGAGAACTTCTGTTATTCTATTCTTTATTATTCTGTTGGAATAACCTGTATACGCGGACTTCCCTATACTTGATGAAATCTTTTTGTTATTCCATTATTTATTATTCTGTTGGAATAACCTGTATGCGCGGTTTACCCTATACTTGGTGGAATAACCTGTATATGCGGTTTACCCTATACTTGGTGAAATTCTTCTGTTATTCCATTCTTTATTATTATGTTGGAATAACCTGTAAATGCAAAGTACTGCATACATGGTAAAATTCTTCTATTATTCCATTATTTAATATTCTGTCGAAATATCCTGTTGGTATGAATTTCACTTGACCTGGTTCCATTATTTATTATTCCGCATTTAATATTCTGTCGGAATATCCCGTCGGTGTTAATTTCACCTGACCTGGTTGTATTATTAATTATTCCGCATTTATTATTATGTTGGAATATCCTGTCGGTGTGAATTTCACCTGACCTGGTTCCGTTATTTATTATTCTGTTGGGAATAACCTGTCTATGTGGGTTACCACATGCATGATGAATGATCCTTTATATTCATTCCTTATTAAATTGTGAAAATGATCTGTTTACAGTTATTATGATGAGAGTCATAATAAAAGCATTGGACTAATGAAAATCATGGGTCTATGAAGTATTAGTAAGTGTTATGATATGAAATCTTATAAGTATGGCATTGTGAATGATTAAATGCATTATTTAATAAAGTGTAAATAATTGAAATAAATTGTTTATAAGTTTAAGTTGTGATTAAAATATTGTTATGATATTGATAATATTAGATTATGAATTTATTACGTGATTAATAATATTTGGATAAATTTAAAGTCTTTAATATTTATCCTTGTTTTCAGTTGATTAATGTTTATATCATTGTTATCATCCACATGCTTATATGGTGATGAAAGTTATCTTTAGCTTTCGTGCGAAGATGGATTGTTGATTATTGAATTATATATCTTTGGCTTACGTGCAAAGATGGACTTGGTATGATTATGACCAGGGATTATTCGGTATAGTCATGACCATTGATGATTTAATGAATATCCTTGGCCCGTAGTGCAGGGATGATTCGAAGATGTGGTTTATTTATTAAGCTGAGTCTCAGTGATAAAAGTTTATGAAAACATTTTTAAATCATAGAAGATAGTAGGTTTTATTCTCTACTTGCCTCTTCTAATGGATTTCTTATCCCGCTGCAGTTAAACTTGATGTCTATTGTATCTTATCAGTTTAACATTATTGAAGACTAATGATAATTTATTCTGCATTATCTTAGTCATAATATTTCTTACTGGGCTAGTTGAGCTCACCCTTTCTTTCACTGTTCTCTTCAGGAAATGAGAATGTAGCCGGGACTAGTCGGGGAATGGAGTGATGGTCCTAGATGGTGTCTTAGTAGTCCTCACTATTCTATAAAATAGTGTGACAATAAATGTAATGAGGACTCCATTGGTGTGGATATTGTCTAGTTGACAGTATTCTTATTAAAACTCTCAGTTTATGTTTTGTCGAAGTTTACACGACAGCTGTATTATTAAGTTATATTTGAATTTTGTACCATGTATTTGGCGACTCAAGATGGGTGATAAATACCTAATTTTGGGGGCGTCACAGATTACACCCCGTGCGATGATATAATGGCGATTATAAGAAATAAAGTGCTAGACCAATATCCACACTTAGGTGCAATCCAAAGAAATGTTCTAAAATTTGTGGTATTTAAGATGCTAAGTTCTAAACAGCAAGAACTATGATGAGAAATATGTCAATTTTAATTGTTTTAAAATATGGTCATGGTTAGGATGATGTTAGAAATGTTTTTTGATAAGGAATCTAAATTATTCCTTATTATTTTTATGACTTCATAATTATTGTTTCAATTGTTGAAGAATTCAGTCAGATTTTATTCTAGTCCTATGGTGTTGTTTATTCAACTATTTATATTTTCTTGGCAATTGAATGCTCACCATTACTAAATATAAATATGTTTTAGCTAAGTCAGAGCATATCGAAGGATTCGGTAAAGTCAGAAGATGAAGAATTAATGCTTGAAGATGCTTTGTATTATTCCCCCAACTCTTTGTTGGAAGGTGGAGTTGGAAGAAATTTTTTTGAGGAAGAGAGATTGGAGACAGAAAGCCCCCAACTCTTTGTTGAAAGATGGAGCTGTGTCGACGCCGGGGGACTCCTGGATTTTTTATTTCTTACCCTTTGTATTTCGCTAGGTTGATGATTTATTTAAAGGATGAGATTTTTGGAAATGACCAACATATATACATGTCGACGATTTTGAAAAGGTTGATTTTATACGATTGGGCCAAATTTGATTTTAAGCGATTGTATGAGTTCAAAAGGATGTACCAACTCATTCGAATTTTGAAAGGTTTTTTATAATATTGCCCAATATATGACTCCGTAGAATTGGTTTGGAACCCGAGATTCATATAGTCTGGGGCTTGCTTAAGCGAAGGGAAAGTGTTAGACACCCCCGACTTCCGTGAAAAGACGCTTATCGCGCATTTTTCATTTCCTAAACACGAAATGTGTGTGTGTGTGTGTGTATGTGAATTTAGTTTTGAAAAGGTTCTTGAGTGCTTTATTTTGAAATTAGTGTTGTGCCTCTTTGAACCTATGTACAAATGGTTTGATTTGAAGAAAAATTTATTTTTAACAAATCATATAAAAGTGATATTTTGAAAAGATGGTTTTTAAACCCTTTCGTCAAATAGGAATCAAAGCCCTTTCATACTTCCACTTTAACTTGGCTTAAGCCTTATTATCATAGAAGTTACTTTATTTGGTTTTAATATAGATGCGATGAATCTTTGAAGATGAAATGGAAACTAAGAACAACAAGGGTCGGGCTCCTTGTGGGCATGAAAGCCATCGAAGCAAGAACAAGTACCTACAACCACGATTTCACTATTATGAGGCCTTAAATTCGGATAAGGGTGTAAACGAGTTGAACCGGAGCGAACAGACAGCTACTCGAATTCGACTCGAAATAATAAATTTGTACTCGAATTTGGCTCGAATTCAAATTATATTTGAAAAATCCAACTCATAATAGACTCGACTCAAATATTTATTACTCGAATTCGATCCAACTCGACTCGAATATTTATTCAAACTACTTGCGAGCTTCAAATTCAAGTCTTCACATAATAACTAGTTTTATAATAAATATAATTATAAATTTAATTTGTTATTTTACTTAAAATGAGAAAATATATTTATTATTACAATTTACAAATATAAAATCACAATTAAAATTAAAAACAAAACAAAATAAGAACTCATTGTCCTAATTTAATTTAAATTTATATATAATATAAGAGAATGAATCGAATATCTAATCGAATATATATTAACCGAGTATGTATCGAATCACAATAAAAAATTCGAGTAGTTTGAATCTTAAACGAGTAAAGTATAACCTTGTTCAGATTCTACTCATATTTTTATTCGAACTAAATTTAATGCTCAGATTTGGATCATATTATTAACGAATCTGAGTCTCGCTCGTATTTTTTCTAATCGAGCCCAAACTGTGTTGGCTTGTTTACAGCCTTAAATTCGAATACCGTTTTAAGGCCTAAGGTTACATGTACAATGGATAACCAACTGATAATACAGCTGAAATAAGTCTATTATGAGAATCGAGTTTAGGTCCATTGATTGAATCCTTGCCCCCATGGTTCCTAGGCTCACATGATATTATTCCAAAGCTTGCGAGAAATAGATATTAAAACACTATATATATATATATATATATATATATATATATATATATATATGTTTCTTAACCGCGCTAATGAGTGATTTCTCTATTAAATCATCGCACATGATTAGTTAGGTTTCCCGCTCCTCTAGATATGGATCTAGGGTTGCGTGAAATGAACAAAATATTTACAAAACTTGAAAATAAACTAAATCTACCTATATCTAAGCCTATCTAGCTCGATGGTTCAAGCTATGAAGCTTTTGAACTTGTTAAATGATAGATCAGGTTAGATCTATGATAAATCTAGTCAAAACAATGCAAATACCAACTATATATGCAAAATTATCAATAAAAAGTTAGATCTATATACAAATAAGCAATATATATATAACACACACACACACACATATATATATAAGCTATAAATGAACCATGATCTAAGAAGATCTTATGTATTTACACGAGATCTGCACAAAGGAGGATTAATCGCTTCCCAAACTTGTTTTCAACCGGTAGAAAGTTGCTAGAACAAGGTTTATATGTATTCAAGTGTATGAAACTGAGATTTACAACTTTTGAGATGAATATTTAAGCTTTTTCTCTCTAGCTCTTAGATTTCTCTCTCTAAATTTTCTAAAATTGAAAAATCTCCCTTAAAAATAAGTTGGGGTTCTGTTTTATAGACCCCGAGCCAGCCGCAAGTACACTTACGGTATCCACAACTAGGCCTAGTGGGTCCCGCCACCTAGAAGTTCATTCCCTCGATCGCTGTGTTGTCTGCTAAAACATCCATATCTTGCAATCCAGGAATCGCTGGGTCATATGCCATACCATTCCGGAAAGCTCATTCCGAGAGCTACACAATGGCATTTGGCTTGACAATTTCGTGATCCGGGAAGATGGGTCAATGACCAGAATAACATTTTCAAGTATCTGAAGGTAGTTTGTGGGTCTGTCACAAAATATATATTTATATTCAAATAAATATTCAAATATTTTATTAATTAAACTATTAATATTATTAATAAGATTCATGAATATTACATTCTCCCCTCTTTGTAAAAATTATGTCTTCAGAATTTGTATAAGGCTACACAAACAGATGGGGATAGTCCCTCCTCATCTTAACTTTGAATTCTCATGTAGCCTCCTCGGCGTTGTGGTTTCGCAAAACTACTTTTACATAAGATATAACTTTAATTCTTAATTTTTGTTCTTTCTGATCTAGTATTTGGAAATTAATTTCTTTATATGTCATATTCTTTTCTACTTGGATGGGCTCATAAGATATCACATGGTTATAGTCGAGATTATATGGTCGTAGCACGAAAATGTGAAACTCGTTGTGGATGTGTTCCAGTTCAGGTGGTAAAGCTACCTTTTACACCATCAATCATTATTTTGAAATTTTGAGAAACGCGTAATGATAGAATATTGAGATAAGATGAAATATCTAATAATATTTCATTTATTGCAAACGAGGTTTTCTCCGGCGGACTTAAAACCTAAGGGTTGAGTAGAATGATTTTTGAGAAGGAAATGAGACGTGTAGAAGAAATTGTGATATTGTTAAAGCGTGTTATATAAGTATAATACTATTTAGTGTCTATGTATAATACGATGAGTTAATACGAAGTATAATACGAGTATTATACTGAGATAATATGTGAATTATACGTGCAGAATACGATTGGTATTATGGAATTAAGTTAAGACTTAATGTGAATTCATTTTGTTTGGATTATGTTTAGTCCAAACAATTGAATGAGCAAGCCCAATGAATTAAATGGTTAAGCCCAAGCTAAAGACCAATATTAGAATGATTAAGCCTAATCCAAGAAAACCGAACCGTGGATTGAACCGGTGGGTCACCGGATGGTTAAATCCCATGGGCATGGTGGGCCGGCTACTTGGTGTGCAAGACAAGAAAATCACTTGCTCACCAAGTATTTTACTTGGTGACAAAGTGTGGAATAGTGAAGAGGTGGAGGATAATGACCTATTTGCCCTCCATTTCAATTGTTTATAAATAGAAAGCTAGAGTTGGTCGTTTGAGGGTTTTTCAAGTTGCCAACATATATTTTGAGAGAGAGAAAGAGTTAGAATCAACCAAACAATCTACCTTGAAGCTTTGTTTAAGAGTTTTTCAAGAACACCAAAGAGTTCCTTGAGGTAATACTCTTTAATAGTAGTTCCATCTCTTTTGATTTCTTTAAGTATGAAGAATCATAAATGGGCGGTGTATGTCTAGTATGGTGGAAAAAGGATGACTTGTGATAGATAAAATCTTTACAAGACATGAAGACATAGAAATCATAAGGGTTGACATGGGTTTCAATCATGAATAATATTGATTGTTGAGGTTAATTGTTGATAAACAATTAAACTCCATCAATACTTAAATATGTGCATCTTGCTTAATGAGGATGTAGATATGAAATCCATGGAGTATTCCATGTGATTTGTCTTAGAAAACATTAGTAACGAAGTTATGGCGAATTTCACGTTAATAGACGTTAAACGTCGAAAATGTAGGAATTCCGAATTGATAGTCAAAAGTTGTCGTGGGACTTGAAAACGTTGTTTTTCAATGTCAACACGTGAGATAGGGTATTTAAGAGTCGTGGACTCAAGAATCGTCGGATTCTGACTTAAAACAAAGAAAACGAGCATTGAACGCTTATTAATGTTTACGAACGCTTTAAAATGAACTCAAGAGTGAATTTTGAGTTAAAATATTCGAAAGTGTCGAATTCTTATATGAACTCGTAGAGTATGTTATTTATGACGTGTAGGCTTTCGAACGGACCAATTGGACTTATAACGAAGAAGTTATGGATCCAAGAAACTCACCAAAATTTTGGTCTATTAAAATTTTCTGGTGCTGAGGTCCGACGCCGCGGCGCCAGACAGTGCTTTAAAGTGCCGCGCCGCAGCGCCGGCATAGTGTCAGTGGCTACTGAAAAGTGGCGTCGCAGTGCCATTGGTATGAAGAAGTCTCGCATCGCAGCGCCGAGACCGGAGCATTTGTACTGCAAACTGGCGCTGCAGTGCCAGTCTTGTATAGCAATGTCACGCTGCGGTGCCGAGGTAGTGTAATTGTTAGACAACTTTGGTTTGAACTTCACTTATTCAGAGACCTATAGGAGTTAATTTTATACACTTAATAAGTGTACTAAAACTATTCCTATGTTACTTATACTAAGGTATATGGTAATGAAACTTAGGAATTTAATGCATGTTATTAACTTATAAATGAGGAACATAAAATGTTATCAATGAACCATAGTCGGTGAACAACATTGGTACTTCACCAAAGATGATAGAGTTCGATTAATAACGTTAGTTGGTTAATAAGCCAGGACGAAGGGTAATAAGTCGAATTGACTTTATTAAATGAAATAAAGTTAACTAAGACATATAAGAGAAAGACGCTGGTAGAAATAATTTAAGTAATTGTTTGATAGCTAATTACAGTGTGCTATATAAATATATCATGTAGATTCTTTAAAGGCTGTGGTCAGTCGATTAAGTTATTTGAAGACGTTGAAAGGCAAGTTTTCTTAACGCTTGTCTAACTTTCAAGTTAGTGATGTTTTATGTGATTCATTGTACAGAATTTCATAACTGGTTTTAAAGAAAGGGTCAATGCCAGTTTTAACTCGGCTAGACTGCTCATAAGATATAGATTGATTTGATTACATATCTTTCTATATAGAAATGTTAACGTTATCTTATGCCAAGTAATTGGTACGGATATGAAGGTAAGGTTTGTCTATGAACAAACAAAAGTAGTTTTCATTGATTATTCGATGGGCACGCGAGTTTGCCAAAACTTAAACGTAAATACGTTTAACGAATGAGTCTTGATCAACATACAGTACTATAGGCTGATCGCCTAGAAGTGCTCGTAAGTAATGCGGATGTACATCCATAGTGATGTGATATCCTTTTCAAGTATGAAAACAGAAAGCTACTATTCATGGTGTATCGACCAGTTTAAAATTCCTAATTGTTAGAGTTTATGCCCTAGAGGCCAATTATTTGATATAATTGCTTAATATTTTGATATTATATTTGATTGAATAAATGAATGATTTTATTATGGTTTTATTTACTGCGTTATATAAATGTTAACATAATAAAAATCCTTAGAATAGTGATACAAATTATATAGTTTCAAGTATGTGACTTGAACATGAGATTATATAATTATAATTAGTATTATTGTTCTTAAATGTCCCTAGTCAAGTCTCATTGTTGATGGGACAACAATGATGCATTGAGACTAGTATGTGGATTGACTAATGACCATATCTCATTGGTCATAAATATATGAGATATTAAGTCAATGCATAGGTACATGTTAGAGAACGATGTATTGGACAGACCCACCATGAGAATTCTATATGCATCATTATGCGAAGTGTCATTAGAAATTCTCATACTGACAATGATGTAATGGTCCTCCGACCTGAAATCACTATATTACTACACAAAAATTTATGTACTTTGATATCATCAAATGTCACCTTTAATAGGGTGGACTATAAAGGTGATTATTGGGTACATCATGAATCATGTGAGGAATATGAGTGATCTAGATGGATTTTAACCTTCCTATATATTAGGGATGATATCCATAGGCCTCTTGATTGAGTAGGACTATGAAATGCATGGCCATGCTCAAATAGTGATTTGTTTCATATAGTCTACTCATTGATCAAGAAAACTCAGATTAAATTATGAAGAGTATGACACACTCCATGACTCGAGCTTAATCAAGGATATTAAGGTTAAAAGGATTAAATTACATTGAAACATTGGTCACGAAAAGGTTACATCGAATCATCGACCTTATTATTACTTGGGTAGTAGTGATGCATTACTATATGTCGCTCACTGTTTATAATTTTATAATACGATTTTAAAATTATTGCCAACGTAATAATAACCTATAGGGTCACACACATAGAACGTTATTAAAAGGGAATTAATTTAAATTGCAAGGATTTAAATATATCAATATGATTGATAGTATTTAAATCACGAATTTAAATTAAAAGGATGATATATATATATATATATATATATATATATATATATATATATATATATTCGGATTTTATTTTAACTAGATTAGGGTTTTGATTAATTCTGTTTTATTGCTATATATATGATATATCAGCATATTAGGGAGGTTAATCAAAATAAAAAACCCTAGCCGCTCTTAGAGAAAGACTAGAGAAAAATAGAAAATCCATTCCTTTTGGTGGCTAGTACCGCAATTCCTTCTTCTGCAAATCGTAGGACGATTCGTGAGGAGCGTTCGTGTGGATACCGTAGAGTCACAGTCCATTTGAATTGCGTTAAATATTTGACCGCATCGATTCAACAGAAATAATCGGTATAATTTCTAAACCACTGGATTAATTTCTGTTTCGCATGGATCCTGTTTTTGGGTTTCAGAAATTGCTTTGAATTATTCTATTTTCGCTGCGTTTTATGTGCCGAAACCCTACACTAATCTACTCTATACTTTGGGAATTAATGATATGAATTGTTAAAGTATTACTGTTTCATAATACTTCATAACTATTTGTTCAGTTATGTATGAATTGTTATATAATTCACAAATGTGGTATTACTGTTATCCTTTGTTAAACTTGTTGAGCTTGTTATGCTCACTTCTTGCGTGAATTATATGATTGTAGTTAAGGATGAACGTACTGAGAATGCTACGAGAGATAAGGGAAGGCTAAGATGGATAATTAACCATCGTGTAATAGATTAGTATGTTTGTATGTATTGTACATTACGAACAACAAACAATGTAACCAGTTTATGAACCTGGGAAGGATTATACTTTGATTGTAATAAAAAAATAGTAATTACATTCATTATGTTGTATTTCAATGGAATGATTGTATAGTTATGAGTATCGTGTAACACTATATATCGGGTTGGAAGATACCTGAATTTGGGGGCGTCATAGATAGGCTTTTGTGATATTACTACAGTACTTATCATGTAATGAAACTCTTAAAGGTCTTCGTACTTAAGATAGACAACTTTAATGTAATAATTTTATTTAATAAATGTATTATATATGTTAAATGTCTAGTATCGATGAGCACCAAATACAAGTTTCAAGTACCCGAATTTGGGGGCGACACATAAAGTACTTAAGCAATGTAAATGTGTCATATACGCGTCAGACGAATGTTTTTAGCATACATAAGGTTGCATGTCTTAGACATTGATAAATAATACAGATGTATGACTTTAAAACGTCGAAAGTCGTAACAAATGGAAATGAAGGTAACAAATGTTTCAAATTAAATGAATTGGATAAAGTACATTTGAAAGAGGAGTTGATGTAAAACTTAAACTAAATCGAAGAGTGTTATGAAAGGTGTTGGGATCGTGCTAAGCATATGGAATGGTATATAGCTTGGGCATTCGTGAAGGCTATACTGGGCGTACAATGATCGAGTGCCGAAATGCTATAACAAGTAATAATAAACTTGAGAAGTTCTCCGAGTCTAATGACACGAACATGAAAAGTAATAAGTAAAGTTAACATAAACAAAACTTGGTGTCGTTATGTGCCTAATTGGTCTGTTATGGTTAATGAAAATGTTTAGGACATTTGAAAGACGAATATCGTCAAGATTATAAAAAATGCTAAAGGCTAGTTTCTAATCTTGTACAAGTTTTACTTGACGCAAGTATTTGTATAAAATTTTTATTATGCAAGTTTTTTTATGGAAGTATAACTTTGGTGTTATGCAAGTTTTATAACTCTTGACTATACTTTATGTTAGGCAAGTTATTTACTTCATTTGATTTTGTTCCTATGAAGTTGTATGATATGATAAAGTTAAGTATACACAACTCTTGCATAAATATGTGTATTCTAGACTTGTACAAATATTTTAGTATTTGTACAAGTTTTCAAGCCATGCTATGACATGAATTATTTAAGGAAGTGTCGATGTTATTTGATTCGGCTAGACGAATGTTAATATGTTTTGTTGATTTATTTACAAGTCTTTCAAAATATTATTGATGCTAACCAAAACCAATTACTTTGGTACAGATTCAAAGGTCAGCCTAAGGGAAAATAAATGAAAGGTTTTTAGTCAAATTTTAGATTGGCATGTAAGGTTACCAAAACTTAAACGTAAATACGTTTAACCGGATGAGTGTTATACAACATAGAGTACTATAGGATGATGACCTAGAAGTACTCGTAAGAAATTTTAGACTTGTGGTCTTAGTTGTTCTTTTCGAGTAAAGAAAAAGAAAGTTCTTGTTCAATGACTAACTCAGAATTTAAATGACTTTTAAGTCATCTCGAAATGTTTTAAAGAAAAGAAAAGTGTTATTTTATTTTCTGTAGTACTTCACAACTATTTGTTCAGTTGTTGAATGAAATCATATGATTCTTGATTTTGTTGTTGAATTGTTATACTTGTTGAGTAATGTAATGCTCATCCTTACTTAATTTATATCATTTCAACTAAGGTTGAATGTATTGAAGAATCTAATAAGGACAAAGGAAGAACATGAAGAATAAATAGAAGATCTTGTAGAAAGTTAATATTACTGTGTAATTAAGTAATATTATGACAGTGTGAATATGTAATAGTTCAAAATCTGGGATTTGAGCGGATATGATGTAATAATATAGGATTACATTTGTGTTATTAAGCCTATATCGTTAGATATATATGAATGTTGTAGTACCGTGTAACACCATATCCAAAGTTTAAAAGTACCTGAATTTGGGGACACCACAATCACTCCATAACTGCCCTGGAGTCGAACTGTCGTGTATGTCTAAAAATACGGTTCCATGTGCGCAAATGTGAGATACAGCTAGCAAATCTGACAGTCACATCACGTCCGCATTAAATGCATGACGTTGTACAAACACCTACCTGGTAAGAAGGATTTTTGATATGTCATATCCTTACACACTTCTACTCCTCCAACTCATTAAAATAAGTTAAAGGAATGGGGGAAATGTTCGTATATACCAGCTTCAGAAGATATACTTTGTTCTCCACATAATCCACGGGCTTTCAATGTATAAACCCTTAACAAAATAAGGAGAAAAGATGAAACATGCATGTCATAAGTAAAAGTAGAGTTGCACAAATGACCTCAGCTTGGGAACTGAACTTCATCCAACCCGGGCCAAGCCTGGTCAAATCCTGGATAGGTCAGGCCTGTAAATCTTAAAACATACCAATATTTATTGACACATATCCGACCTGGCACGACCTTCAAAAAAGACCGAATTTGCCTGACCTTAAACCTAGTCATGACCAAGGCCTGGACCAGCCCAAGGCCTAGTCTATAAGTTTGACCTTAATAACTACTTAAAAAACCATACAATATAAGGCCCTTAATTAAGCATCACTTGGTAGTAATTTTATAAGGAACACTTCCTTAGAGTTTTATAATTTAACCAATGTGGGACTTATAGACAACAAAGGCCTTTACTTAGTAGTCCTTTTATAAGAAAAATTTCCTTACAATTATATTATCTAATCAATGTGGTACTTAGAGACAACCAAGGCCTTTTACCTAGGGGTGTGAACGGATATATATGAATTCAGATATAGTAATATTTGTATTCGTTTATTTGCGGATAACTTTAAACTGAATACGGATAATTTCCGCTTTTTTCAAATACGAATAATATCCGCTTTTTTCGAATATGGATGAGAATGAATACGAATTTTTCGGTTACCATTTACAATCCTAACAATAATTAGAATAAAAAAATAATGAGTTTTAAAATATAGTTTATTAATGAGTGAATGTTAATTTATTTATTTTTAATAAATATTTAAATATAATAATCAATGTTCTAAATTACAATTCAAATAAGTTTTCATCACTTTTGAAATCCTAAATTTCAAAATGAATGCTCTACTTATTAATGTTTAGATTTTCATTTTATGTGTGTGGAGTAATACTATAATGTGTATGAATATTTATAATTTATAATTAGATTCAAATATTTACAATGAATAATTAAATATTTTTTATAAAATACTTGATTAAAACTTTAATAATATGTTTATGAGAACTTTTATTTATAATTTATCCTCAATACATAGATTACAAAAATTTATTTGATTTCATTATATTTATGGAGAGTACAAGTTATAATGTATATGTGACAACTGACAACTTGTTAATCCAACTTGATCCAAAATTTACTTTGGACTTACTATAAATATTCGGGCTTCTAATTTTTAAATAATTGGACAAATTAAAGTGATAAATACTCATTCCTCCTGAAAATTCATAAACGTGAATTAATTAATCAACCCCCTTCTAGATTAATTCTAAATTAATTCAGACTTGACACATTTTAACAATAAAAGTATATTGTTCATTGTTCCCACCTCACAACATTGCAAGTAAGTTTTAAAAGTAAAAAATTTATAACAAACTAATATGTAAGACTGCAACTTATTATAAATAAAATTAAATTTCCTCTATTAATTATCTTGAAATAATAAGTAGTTAATTTGATATAATGCTTTGGTTATGGGTGAAATGTGGAGATTTGCAAAATAAGCAAGTGGTTATAAAATATTCATTTTGTCGGGGAATATTCGTTTGGACGTGGAATATTCTTGTTGTCGGGGAATATTCGTTTCGACGTGGAATATTCTTGTTGTCGGGGAATATTTGTATGACAGCGCAGCCATTTCTGGGCCCCATAACGAAAAATGGTCGGATGAAAAAAATTACAAGTTTAAGTTTTTATAAATAACAGCGTAATTATTATCGTTAACACTGTTGGATTAACTGGTGGTTAAAATACAGTAATATGTGTGGTTGCACAGTAGCACACGATATCGCACAGTATTTTTGAATTATTGATTCTTACGTATGAAGGCACTACTCAATAATTATTATACTAATTAGTGTTTAATATTTTATTTTATTGATTTAATAATTGTTGCGTTGATATTTTATATTATTGTTGTTTCAATAATTGTCAATGCACATTATTTCCCATGATCAGATCAATAAATCAAATTATTTGAATAATATTACTAGATAGCATTATTGATAATGTTTAAGGAATTTCTGTCTAGAAAAGGGGTTTGGTCACCTAATTGCGCACTAATAAAGAGAAATTCTTATCAGAATGCCCCTCTTTCTTTGGAATGACCTGGTTGTCATAATTGTGATTCTGTAATATTATTTGTGAATAATTAATTATTGATTTATATGATAAATAAATATATAATTTATGTGGATGGATAGGGAAATATTTATTTTGTGTGGATATAAATGAAGGAATTAATGCTAAGGTATTTTATCAGTATTTTGTCAGAATGGAGGTATTAAAAATCGTCTGTATGTGGATTTCGGGCATTTTTCGTTTAAAATTTAGAAAAACTTAAAGCTATAAAGTTGTAGAAAATTTAATTTCCTATGGAATTAACATAAAATTCATATTTTTCTGATAAAATGGTTATTTATTATGAATTATTGAAGTTTTGGAAATAAATGTTTTTATTTAAAAACATGGTGGGCCCCACTTTTAGTTGGTAAAGAAATCTGATCTTGGTGGACCCCACTAGAGGTTTGCTGAGTTTTGGGCAAAGATGGCGGGCGTAGAAATTTTTTAATAAATTAATATTTTATTAATTTAGTCTCCTTTGGCGTTCTAGCATTTTCCTATAAATAGGGTGCTTAGTTAGAATTGAAAATCACACCAGAAATAAGTTTTCTCTCTCTATATATTATCGAGCATATTTTGTGAGTATTTAGATACTTTGAGAGTTGATATTCAATACAAGTTTCCTTTAGCATCATATCTGATATTTCATTCAGAAATACTGTTCTTTTGAGGTAAGAGATGTTATTTTCTTCGTAAATGATATTATTTCTTTCAATATCATTATGTTGAAATATTGGTATAAATTTTATTGTGAAATTTCTGCCTTTTTGTGTTGGGGTTACTAATCACGTATAGGACACTATTCACGAATACGTCACTATTCACCGAAAAATAAAATTTTCTCTTCTTTGTTGCAGATGTCTATTATGGTTACTATCTTTTATTATATTAATGTTTTGATCTTCATTATTGAATTTTACTCTATTATGGTTTATTATGGAGTATTTTTAAACTTTAATTATCTAAAGTACAAATCTCTAATCTTTGTCATTTTATCTCGCTGGATTCGTTCTCTAAAATATTTTTCATCATCCTCAGTCTTTCATGGTGATACTTGATGAATATCTTTGGCCTGTAGTGCAAAGATGAATGATTACCTGATGAATATCTTTGGCCCGTAGTGCAAAGATGAACAGGTGTTGAGATGAACATGATTAACTGGTGATACAAGTGAATATCTTTGGCCCATAGTGCAAAGATAAATATTTGATGCAAGATATATATTGACTGATGTTACATGGATAAAATATTGATGATGGACTTTTAAATTCATAGATGATAGTAGATATCATTCTTTACTTAAATCTTTTAATGAATTGTTATTTTCGCTGTGAATATTGATATAAAACTGGTTGTCCATTATATTTATCTGATTTGTTGAAGGCTAACGATAAATTGTTGTTCTTTATCTTAGTTATAATATTCTTTACTGGGCTAGTTGAGTTCACCCTTTTCCTTTTTGTTCCATTTTTCTTCTCAGTAGGTGAGAATATAGAAGGATCTAGCCAGGGTATGGAGTGATGGTTCTAGAAAGTTGTTTTAGCAGTCCTCACTATTTTTGTAAAATAGTTTATCAATAATTGTAATGAGGACTCCTTTTGAGTTTGAATATTATCTACTAGACAATATTTGTATTTAAACTCAAAGTTTATATGTCGCGTATTTTGCACGATAATTGTATTAATGAAGTTGTATTTGTTTCTGTACCATGTATTTGGCGATTTAGAATGGGTGATGTATACCTATTTTGGGGGCATCATAGTTGGTATCAGAGCTTAGGGATATGGTCTCTAGCGGAGATCGGGGAATAGAACTAGGAGAGGAGAGATGAGTAAATTCTTCGCTAGTGTGTCCTACCTAAGTTTATTTGTTGGTCGGTCATAGTATAGGGATATTATATGATATGTTAATTTGTTTAATTAACCCTTATTTTATGGTAGTTTTTAAGAATGGCAGCTGAGAACGTTAACAATGGAGTGTATGAGACCGTGGAACAACTTTCAATCTCCAACCAGGAGAACATGCAACAAGAAGGCAATATTCCTCTTGTAAACAACACTACCGAGCAAACGATGAATGATGGGATGTTTAGAAGCTTTTTGTAGTTCATGCAAAATCAGACGAGGGAGACTCATGTATAAAATACGGGTAGAAATGATAGCAACGCGCGGTTTATCACAGCCAAGCAGTTCAAGGAGTTGGGACCACCAGAATTTTGGGGAAAGTCGGATCCGATTAATACAGAAATATGGTTCAAGCAAATTACCAAGATATTCGATGTCTTGGGATGCATGGAAGAACAGAAGATTCCATTCTCCACCTTTATGTTCTGTGGTGAGATAGATTACTGGTGAGAATATATAAAGTGTACCCAGCTAGCCGCACTTAACATGTCTTGGGAAAGATTTCCGAAACTGTTCAATGACAAGTACTTTCCTAAAAGTATTCGTCATATGAAGGAGGTAGAGTTTATTAGACTGGAATAGAACAACATGACGGTGTCCCAGTACGAGGCGAAGTTCGCGGAGTTATCCAAGTTTGCACCTCATTTGGTAGAGAATGAGGAACGTATGACGTGAATGTTTCTGAGAGATCTAAAACCTGAGATTCGTTAATACCTTATCTCTCACAAATTTTCTGTGTATTTAGATGTTGTCAACATGGCTCAATTATTAGAGCGAGATAATGAGTATGTTTAACTGAGGGACCACAACCAGGGACATACCAGCGACAACGGTCATCGGAGGGATGATAACCAGCTAGGAGGGAAAAATACGGACAAAAGCGGTAACCACTCAGGTGGTAATCGTGGCCATGATAATAGGAGAGATGAGTCAAGTGGAAATTTCAAAAAGAGGAGATTCAACAATGACGGGAAGACATCAACAGCAGCACCAGCACCAGCACCAACAACAAATTTTTGGGGAGGAGAACGACCATCAGTTAGATGCTTCAGATGCGAAGAGGGAGACACATAAGTCCAAGGCGTGTTTCTGTAAAATCCCAAATTTTACGAATAAATATTTAAATTTTCACGAAATATTTTTTTTAATATTATGGTGTGAATTTGAGATAATGTTATAGTTGTGGGTAGTATTTATAAATTTTGCAAAGCATGCAAGTTGTTATATTATATTCGATTGGTCGGGAAATATTCTTTGTGTCGGGGAATATTCGTACGACGAAACAATCATTGGTGGACCCCACAACGGAATTATTATCGGATTAAGAAAATGTGAAAAATATTTTATTGAAAATAACAGCAGAAGTTTTACCGTTGATAATGTTGAACTACTCGGTAGTAAAAGTACAGTAATACGCGTGGTTGCATAGTAGCACACGGTATTAATTATTAATGCTTATATGAGAAGTCACTCAGTTTGATTCAATTATTGTCGATATTTTATATGATGACGAAGTTTTATTTTATTCGTATTATTAACGTAATAAAACAGAAAAACTTTTTATATAAAACAGAATACTTTTATAAAGTTATTCATTTTATTAGGCTAATAGTAAAATCTTTTTATATAAAATAGAATACTTTTATAAAGTTATTCGTTTTATTAGACAATAATTAGATTATATTTTATTTTATTATGCATAGTGTTTGTATAGTGCCTGCATAGTATTTTGCATAGTAAAATCTTTTTATATAAAATAGAAAACTTTATTAAAGTTATTCTATAAATAGAATATATTATATTTTATTATTCATAGTGTTTGCATAATGTCTGTATAGTGTTTGCATAGTAAAAATCTTTTTATATAAAATAGAATACATTAGATTTTATTTAAAAGATTTTGCTTTAAATATGGACCGTCAGATTAAAGTAAATCAATCTGGACCGTTCATGAATTAGTTACTATGCATTCCATTCTTATATAAATAGAAGCTCATTCCTTCATTATTTCTTACGAATTCATTGAAACTCTAGAGAGATAAACTGTAGAGAGAAATTATAGAGAGATAGAAGAAAAGTATCCTGCTACTTAATATGAAGTTTCTTTTACGGTAAGGGATATTATTTGTTGTACCCGTAAGGAGTGTTATTTCTTTTGTATTCAAGAAGAGAACTTCTATTATTCCATCTTTATTATTCTGTTGGAGTAACCTGTATACGCGGTATACCCTATACTTCGTGAAATCCTTTTATTATTCCGTCTTTATTATTCTGTCAGAATATCTTGTCTGTGCTATACGCCGGACCTGATTTCATCTTTTATTATTCCATCTTTATTATTCTGTCAGAATATCCTGTCTGTGCTGTAGGCGAGACCTGGTTCCATCTTTTATTATTTCATCTTTATTATTCTGTCAGAATATTTTGTCTATGTTATACGTCGGACCTGGTTCCATTATTTATTATTCCGTCTTTATTATTCTGTCAGAATATCATGTCGGTATGAATTTCACCTGACCTGGTTCCATTATTTAATATTTCGTCTTTATTATTCTGTCAAAATATCCTGTCGGTGTGAATTTCACCTGACCTAGTTCAATTATTTATTATTCTGTTGGAATAACTTGCCTATGCGAAGTACCGCATGCATGGTGATTTCTGTTGTTATTCCATTCTTTATTATACTCAGTTGGTTAAAGTTTTTACTTCCATACTCCATGAAATTAGTGGTAAGTTCTTGATATTTGCGCTTCATCCAGTATCTTTTCATGAAAATATTCTTCTTAACATTCTTGAATTTTATTATACAAAGAAGTATCATGTTGACAATTTGAACGTTACTAGTTCCTGGATAATTTAATTCGTGAACTTATTTTATTGAATTCTTATAACATTGTCATCATCCTCATGTTTATATTTTTTTTAAAGTCATCTGTGGCCTGTAGTGCATGTATGGACTTGGTATGATTATGACCAAGGATTATTCGGTGTAATCATGACCGTAATGTTACAAATGATGTGGTAAAAGTCCTCATTGGCCCATGGTGCATTGATGGATAGTTGTTGGCATGATCATGACCATTGATGAATACACGATTATCCTTGGCCCGTAGTGCATGGATAATTTGTGGTCATGACCCTGATGAATGTCCTTGGCCGTAGTGCAGGGATGATGTGGATTTTTAATAAGCTGAGTCTCAGCGATAAAAGTTATGAAAACTTTTTAAATCATAAAAGATATTAGACTTTATTTGTCTACTTGACTCTTTTAATGGATTGCATATTCCACTGCAGTTAAACTTGATGTCTATTGTATATTATCCGTTTAACATTGTTGAGGACTAATGATAATTTATTCTGCATTATCTTAGTCATAATATTTCTTGCTGGGCTAGTTGAGGTCGCCCTTTCTTTCATTGTTCTCTTCAGGAAATGAGAACGTAGCGGGAACTAGTTGAGGAACGGAGTGATGGTCTGAGATGATAGTATTAGTAGTCCTCATCATTATGTTAAATAGTGTGACAATAAATGTAACGAGGACTTATTCTGAGAGTGAATATTATCTGAATACAATATTTGTGTTTGAACTCACAACACATGTTTTGTCGTATTGTTTACACGACAGATGTATTATTAAGTTGTATTTGAATTTTGTACCATGTATTTAGCGACTCAAGATGGGTGATGTATACCTATTTTGGGGGCGTCACAGTTGGTATGAAAGCTTAGGGATATGATCCATGGTTAAGATGTGAGACAAGAACTAGGTGGGGAGAGACGGGGAATTCATTCGTTAGTATGACCTACCTAAGTTTATTTGGTATTTAATTGGTCGGTCAGAGTATAGGGATAATATGTGATATGTTATTTAACCCTTATTTTGTGACAGTGTTTGAGAATAGCATCTGAAAATGATGAGATAAGTAATGGAGCAAAATAATATGACCGTATCCCAGTACGAGCCTAAGTTTGTGAAGTTATCCTGGTTTGCATCCCATTTAGTCGATAATGAGGAGCGAATATCGCGAATGTTTCTAAGAGGTTTGAAATTTGATATACGTCAATACCTCATTTCTTATAAACTTTGTTATATTCAGATGTTGTGAATAGGACGTAGTTATTGGAGCGTGATAATGAGTTAGCACAACCAAAAGGTAACAACCAATAACATGATAATAATCGTACCGGTGGCAATGGTCATCGGAACAATGATAACCATCGTGGGGAAAATTATCATGCCAAGAATGGTAACCACTTCGGAGATAATCATGGCCAAAACAACAAGAATGGACATTTCAAGAAGAGAAGTTTCAACAATGACATAAAGACGTTGGAACCAGCACTCGTTTCAAAGGAAGAAGAACAACCATCGGTCGTATGTTTCAAATGCGGACAGGAGGGAAACATCCGTCCAAACTGTACGCAGCAATTCATAGCGTATTTTAATTACGGAAAAGAAGGTCACCTAGCTCGGTTTTGTCGTATGGTGAAGTCAAGTCCAGCTGGGATATTGATGTTGAAGGATGTCCCAGACAAGCCAAAGTCGGTAGTTTAAAAGAGAGCATTTTTTTTCTCGTGACGAGGAACCTGAATAAAATTATCACGGGTAAGTTAATCATAAGCTCTTATGAAGTCTATACCGTGTTAGATACCGGTTCTACTCACTCTTTTATTTCACCTAGTTGTGTTCAATGTCTGTACTTAACTTCGGAGAAGTTAAACTTTGATTTATCTATTGAAACCTTGTTGGGAAAAACCTTTGTTACATCCACTATTTATAAATCTTGTTTGATTCAAATCAACACTTTCACGTTACCTGTCGATCTTATCTCTTTGAAAATACTTACCTTAAACGTCATTTTAAGAATCAATTGGTTAACTACTCATCATGCTTTTAGTAAGGTTGTTTGCTTTTATATTCCTAACCAACCTGTTATGCGAATTCAAACAACCAAACCACTAAAGCCAATCATTGCCATAACAAGCCATAAGTAAAGATCCCGATCCTTTCGTTGTTGACTTCCTTGTATGGAATGCATCGAAGCCAGACTTTCTATACATAATATCGTGAATGACGGTGGCAAGTTGATAGGTATCAATGTGAAGTGCTATCCAAGTCTTGGATGAGGGTCACAGTTTTGAATGACATTTCTATTGTTAATAAATCTCCTTACGTATTCCTGAAGACTTCTTAGCCTACCCCAGAGCGTGAAATCGAATTTTGTACTGACCCCAGTACAAAACCCCATTTCTAAAACCCTTAAATATTTCTTCAACTAAAACAAACGTAACATGTGCCAAAGACGTTGGCTCGAGCTATTGAAGATTACGATCATACCATTTAATACCATCGTGGGAAAGCGAATGTGATAGTTGACGTATTGAGTAGAAGCTCGTATGCATTTACGAGTGCGATATTGTTAACACAAAGACCCATTTCATATAAATGATGAAGATAGAGTTAAAGACTCTAGGTACCCACGTGAAGATAACGAATATACTATTAGAATCGACTTTAATCGATAATGTTAAAGCCGCTCAAGCTACATACTCAGAGCTGATGAATGTGAAGAAGAAGGTTCAAGAGGTCATTTTTCTAGAAGCAAGAATCGATGAAGAGAGGAAATCTCAACCCTCAATTTAATTGGCCCATTTGAAATCCTCGATCGAGTAGGACCTGTGTCTTATAGACTCGTTTTATCGCTAAGTATGTCGCGTGTTCATAACGTTTTTAACGTATCAATGTTACGTAAATATGTGAATGACCCGAACCACATTATTAATTTAGAACCGAACGAGATAGCGGAAGATTTAACGTATGAAGATGTACCTGTTAAAATCTTGGAATGTATTCAACACTCAAAGGTTATACCTCAAGAGTTAGAATTGGACGAAGTGTCCTCATCTGTTCGGCATACCAGGTACGTACGTAAATTTCGAGGGCAAAATTTCATAAGGAGGGGAGATTGTAAAATCCCAAATTTTATGAATAAATATTTAAATTTTCTCAAAATATTTTTTTAATATTATGGTGTGAATTTGAGATAAGGTTATAGTTGTGGGTAGTATTTATAAATTTTGCAAAGTATGCAAGTTATTATATTATATTTGATTGGTCAGGAAATATTCCTTGTGTCGGGGAATATTCGTACGACGGCACAATCATTGGTGGACCCCACAACGGAATTTTTGTCGGATTGAGAAAATGACAAAAATATATTATTAAAAATAACGACGGATATTTTACCATTGATATTGTTGAACTACTCGGTAGTAAAAGTACAGTAATACATGTGGTTGCATAGTAGCACACGGTATTGATTATTAATGCTTATGTGAGAAGTCACTCAGTTTGATTCAATTATTATCGATATTTTATATGATGACGAAGTTTTGTTTTATTCGTATTATTAACGTAATAAAACAGAAAAACTTTTTATATAAAACAGAATACTTTTATAAAGTTATTCGTTTTATTAGATAATAATTATATTATATTATATTTTATTATACATAGTGTTTGCATAGTGCCTGCATAGTGTTTTGCATAGTAAAATCTTTTTATATAAAATAGAAAACTTTATTAAAGTTATTCTATAAATAGAATATATTATATTTTATTATGCATAGTGTTTGCATAGTAAAAATCTTTTTATATAAAATAGAATATATTTTATTTTATTTAAAAAATTTTGCTTTAAATATGGACCGCCAGATTAAAGTAAATCAATCTGGACCGTTCATAAATTAGTTACTATGCATTCCATTCTTCTATAAATAGAAGCTCATTCCTTCATTATTTCTTATGAATTCATTGAAACTCTAGAGAGATAAACTATAGAGAGAAATTATAGAGATATAGAAGAAAAGTATTCTGCTACTTAATATCAAGTTTCTTTTACGGTAAGAGATATTATTTGTTATACCCGTAAGGAGTGTTATTTCTTTTGTATTCAAGAAGAGAACTTCTGTTATTCCATCTTTATTATTCTGTTGGAGTAACCTGTATACGCGGTATACCCTATAATTGGTGAAATCCTTTTATTATTCCGTCTTTATTATTCTGTCGGAATATCCTGACTGTGCTATACGCCGGACCTGGTTCCATCTTTTATTATTCCGTCTTTATTATTCTGTTGGAATATCTTATCTGTGCTATACGCCGGACCTGGTTCCATATTTTATTATTTCATCTTTATTATTCTGTCGGAATATTCTGTCTGTGCTATACGCCGGACCTGGTTCAATTATTTATTATTCCGTCTTTATTATTCTGTCGGAATATCTTGTCGGTGTGAATTTCACCTGACCTGGTTCCATTATTTAATATTCCGTCTTTATTATTCTGTCGGAATATCCTGTCGGTGTGAATTTCACCTGACCTGGTTCAATTATTTATTATTCTATTGGAATAACCAGCCTATGCTAAGTACCGCATGCATGGTGATTTATTTTGTTATTCCATTCTTTATTATACTCAGTTGGTTAAAGTTTTGACTTCCATACTCCATGAAATTAGTGGAATATTCTTGATATTTGCGCTTCATCCAGTATCTTTTCATGGAATTATTCTTCTGAGCATTCTTGAATTTTATTCTACAAAGAAGTATCATGTTGACATTTTGAATGTTATTAGTTCCTGGATAATTTAATTCGTGAACTTGTTTTATTAAATTTTTATATCATTGTCATCATCTTCGTGTTTATATTTTTTTTAAAGTCATCTGTGGCCTGTAGTGCATTGATGGACTTGGTATGACTATGATCAGGGATTATTCGGTGTAATCATGACCGTAATGTTACAAATGATGTGGTAAAAGTCCTCATTGGCCCGTAGTGCATTGATGGACAGTTGTTGGCATGATCATGACCATTGATGAATACACAATTATCCTTAGCCCGTAGTGCATGGATAATTTGTGGTCGTGACCCTGATGAATATCCTTGGCCGTAGTGCAGGGATGATGTGCATTTTAATAAGCTGAGTCTCAGCGATAAAAGTGATGAAAACTTTTTAAATCATAAAAGATAGTAGACTTTATTTCTCTACTTGATTCTTTTAATGGATTGCATATTCCGTTGTAGTTAAACTTGATGTCTATTGTATATTATCAGTTTAACATTGTTGAGGACTAATGATAATTTATTCTGCATTATCTTAGTCATAATATTTCTTTTGGGCTAGTTGAGCTCACCCTTTCTTTCACTGTTCTCTTCAGGAAATGAGAACGTAGCAGGAACTAGTCGAGGAACGGAGTGATGGTCCGAGATGATAGGATTAGTAGTCCTCACCATTATGTTAAATAGTGTGACCATAAATGTAACGAGGACTTATTCTGAGAGTGGATATTGTCTGAATACAATATTTGTATTTAAACTCACAGCAAATGTTTTGTCATATTGTTTACACGACAACTGTATTATTAAGTTGTATTTGAATTTTGTACCATATATTTGGCGACTCAAGATGGGTGATGTATAACTATTTTGGGGGCATAACAGTTTCAGTTATGGAAAAGACTGTTATATAGCCTGGTTTTGTCTGGTAACGAAGTTAAGTCCAGCTGGGATGGTGACACAAAAGGCGACTACGCACAAAAAAAAGTCGGTGGTTCAAGGGAGGGCATTTGTCGTGACTGGAAAAAACGCGAGAAACCCGAATGAGGTAATCACGGGTAAGCTTATCTTAAACTTTTGTGAAGTTTATACCTTACTAGATACCGGTTCTACCCATTCTTTTATCTCTCCTACTTGTGCTCAACGTTTAAACTTGACTCTGGAGAAATTAGACTTTGACTTATCTGTGGAGACTCCGTTTAGAGAAAATTTCATTACATCCACTATTTATAAATCTTGCTTGATCTAAGTTAGCACCATCACATTACATGTTGATCTTATCTCTTTAAAGATACTTGCATTTGATGTGATTTTAGGAATTTATTGGTTAACCACTCATCATGCTAAAATTGATTATTTTCGTAAGGTTATTAGTTTTCATATTGTTAACCAACATGTTATGCGAATTCAAGCAACCAAACAACTAAAGTCAATCACTATCATATCAAGTCACAAAGCCATTCGTTTATTAAAAAAAAGGATGCCAAGCTTTCTTAGCCCATGTTATAGACTTGAAAAAAAACACGTCAGATTTGAATAATATTTCTGTTGTTAGTGAATTTCCTGACGTATTTCTGAAAAACGTGAAGTTAAATTCTTTATTAATCTTGAATCGGGTACAAACCCAATTTCTAAAACCTTATATCGAATGGCTCTTATTGAAATTCAGGAGTTAAAAGTCCAACTACAGGAATTGTTAGACAACGGTTTCATTCATCCTAGTACATCTCCTTGGGGTGCTCCTGTTTTATTTGTAAAGAAGAAAGAAGAGGGTATGCGACTTTGTATTAACTACCGGAAATTGAACCTTGTCACCATCAAGAATATGTATCCCCTACCTCGCATTGATGACTTATTCGACCAGTTGCAAGGAGCACAATTCTTTTCAAAGATCGATCTTCCTTCTAGATATCATTAGCTGAAGATTAAAACTGAGGATATTCTGAAGACTGCCTTTAGAACTCTATATGTGCATTATGAATTCTTAGTCATGTCTTTTGGATTGACTAATGCTCCTGCTTCTTACATGGATATGATGAACCGTGTATTCAAGGAATATTTGGATCAATTCATTGTTGTCTTTATTGATGACATCCTCATCTATTCCAAAAGCCATGAAGACCATGAGAACCATTTGAAGCTGGTACTTCAAAGGCTTCGTGATAACAAGCTATATGCCAAGCTGAAGAAATGTGAGTTTTGGCTTGAGGAAGTAGCATTTCTTGGGCATGTGGTGTCAAAACATAGAGTATCCGTTGACCCAGTGAAGATTGAAGAAATAAAAAGTTGGGAGCAATCGAAGTCGGTGACCGAAATGCATAGCTTTTTGGGCTTAGTTGGTTATTATCGGAGATTCGTGGAAGGATTTCTCGAATCGCTACTCTGTTAACTCAACTGACTCAGAAAAATACAAAATTCATATGAAGTGAGGAATGCAAGAAGAGTTTCCAAGAGCTCAAGAAGAGACTCATTTTGGCATCTATTCTAACAATACCATCTGGTTCGGATGTATTTTTTATCTACAGCGATGCTTCAGGCAAATGGTTAGGATTTGTTCTCATGCAACATGGGAAAGTCATATCATATGCCTCGCGATAACTCAAAGAATATGAGATGAATTATCATACTCATGATCTGGAGTTGGCAGCAGTCGTTTTTGCGTTAAAAATCTGGAGACACTACCTGTATGAGGAGAAAGTGAAGATTTATACGGATCATAAAAGCCTCAAATATTTTTTCACCCAAAAGGAACTCAACATGAGGCAATGTAGTTGGCTCGAGCTGTTGAAAGATTACGACTATAGCATTCAATATCATCCTGGAAAAGCAAAAATTGTAGCTGACGCATTGAGTAGAAGATCGTATGCATGTACGAGTGCGATGTAGTTAACACAAAGACCCATTTTATACGACTTACAAAGGATGGAGATAGAGTTAAAGGATCTAAGTACCCACGTGATGATATCAAGCATACGAGTAGAATCAGCTTTAATTGATAAAGTTAAAGCTACTCAAGCCACAGACCCAGAGATGATACGTATGAAGAAGAGAGTACAAGAAGGTGTTATTCCAGAAGCAAGAATCGATGAAGAAGGAATACTTTGAGTCAACTCCAGACTTTATATTCTAAACAATTCTGACTTGAAGCATAGAATCATGATGGAGGCACACAACACAATATTTGCAATCCATCCTGGGAGTACCAAAATGTATCATGATCTTTGACATACATTTTGGTGGAGCAATATGAAGAGAGAGATTGCGGAGTTTATCTCGAGGTGTTTAATCTGTCAACGTTTAAAGGCATAGAATTAAGTGCTAAAGGGTCCATTACAACCACTTGAGATTCCAAAATGGTAGTGTAAACATATTACTATGGATTTCATTACGGGTCTTCCCAAGGTTTCTCAAGGTATAGATGCGATTTAGGTTATTGTTGATAGATTAACCAAGTCTTCTCATTTCTTGCCTATACGTGAGACTTATTCCCTTAAACGTCTTCCTCGTATATACGTAAATGAGATTCTGAGATTGCATGGCATGCCAGTATCCATAGTTTTAGATCGTGAGCCAAGATTCACTTCACAATTTTAGGTTAGTTTGCAGAAAGCTATGGGCACAGATTTACGATTCAGTTCGGCATACTATCCTCAAATGGACGGGCAATCAGAAAGGACTATTCAAACTCTTGAAGATCTATCAAGAATCTGTGTCCTAGATTTCAAATAGAGTTGGGATAAGTACTTACCATTGGTAAAATTCTCCTACAATAACAGTTATCAAGCAAATATAGACATGGCTCCATTCGAGGCGTTGTATGGACAAAAGTGTCGTTCTCCAGTATGTTGAGACGAGGTGGATGAAGCAACGTTGTTGGGACCAGAATTAGTACGCATGAATATAAAAAAGATTCAAATGACCCGGCAATGTAACAAGATTGACAAAAGAGTTATGTTGATCTTCATCGAAAGGACGTGGAATTTAATATTGGAGATCATATATTGTTACGTATTGCTCCATGGAATGGAGTTACAAGATTCAAAAAGAGAGGAGATCTCAATCCATAATTTGTTGGTCCATTTGAGATTCTTGACCGAATAGGAAATATGACCTATAGACTCACATTACCTCCAAGCATGTCTCGTGTTCATAATGTTTTTCATATATCTCTGCTTTGTAAATATGTGAAAGACCCAAACCATATTATTGCGTTAGAACTAGATGAGATAGCTGAAGATTTAATGTACGAGGAGGTACATGTCAAGATCTTGGATAGGAAAGAGCATGTCCTACGAACAAAGGTAATACCACAAGTCAAGGTTTTGTGGAGGAACCATGCTATGGAGGAAATGACCTGGGAGTTAGAATCGGAAATGAAAGCGAGGTACCCTCACCTTTTCGAAACACCAGGTACGTATGTCAATTTCAAGGATGAAATTTCATAAGGAGGGGAGGTTGTAAAACTCCATCTTATTATAAATAAAATTGGATTTTTTCTATTCATTATTTTGAAATAATGAGTTAATTTGATATAATGCTTTGGTTATGGTTGAAGTCTGCAAATTTTGTAAAATAAGTAAGTGGTTATAAAATATTCATTTTGCCACGGAATATTTGTTTGATCGTGGAATATTCTTGCTGTCGGGGAATATTCATACGACGGCGCAGTCATTTGTGGGGCCCATAACAAAAAATGTTCGAATGAAGAAAATGACAAGTTTAAGTTTTTATAAATAACGATGTAATTGTTACTGTTAACACTGTTGGATTACCTGGTTGTTAAAATACAGTAATATGCGTGGTTGAATAGTAGCACACGGTATTACACAGTATTTTTGAAATATTGATTCTTACATAAGAAGGCACTACTCAATAATTGTTATAGTAATTACTGTTTAATATTTTATTTTATTGATTCAATAATTGTTGCGTTGATATTTTATATTATTATTGTTTTAATAATTGTCACTGCACATTATTTCCCCATTATCAGATCAATAAATCATATTATTTGAATAATATTATTAGATAACATTATTGATAATGTCTAAGGAAGTTGTGTCTAGGAAAGGGGTTTGGTCACCTAATTACGCGTCAGTAAGGAGAAATCCTAATCGGAAAGCCCCCTCTTTCCTGGGAACGACCTGATTGTCATAATTGTGATTCTGTAATATTATTTATGAATAATTAATTATTGATTTATATGATATATAAGGAAATATTTATTTTATGTGGATGGATAAGGAAATATTTATTTTTGTGGATATAAATGAAGGAATTAATGCTGAGATATTTTATCAGTATTTTGTCGAAATGAAGGTATTAAAAATTATCCATATGTAGATTTCGGGCATTTTTCGTTTGGAATTTGGAAAAATGTAAAGCTACAAAGTTGTAGAAAATTCATTTTCCTACGGAATGTACATAATATTCGTATTTTTCTGATAAAAGAGTTATTTATTATGAATTATTGAAGTTTTGGAAATAAATATTTTTATTTAAAAACATGGTGGGCCCCACTTTTTGTTGGTGTACAAAATTTGATCTTGGTGGGCCCCATTACAGGTGTGCTGAGTTTTGGGCAAAGATGGTGGGCGTAGAAAATTTTTAATAAATTAATATTTTATTAATTTCGTCTCCTTTGGCGTTCTAGCATTTTCCTATAAATAGGGTACTTAGTTAGAATTGAAAATTATATCAAAAACAAGTTTTTTCTCTCTATATATTATCGAGTGTATTTTATGAGTATTTAGATACTTTGAGAGTTGCTATACAGTGCAAGTTTTCTTCAGCATCATATCCGATATTCCATTCAAAAATATTGTTCTTTTGAGGTAAGGGATGTTATTTTTTTCGTAAATGATATTATTTCTTTCAATATCATTATGTTGAAATATTGGTACGAATTTTATTATGGAATTTCTACCTTTTTGTGTCGAGATTACTATTCACATATACGACACTATTCACGAATACATCATTATTAATCGAAAAATAAAATTTTCTCTTCTTTGTCTCAGATGTCTATTATGGTTACTATATTTGATTGTATCCATGTTTTCATATTCATTCTTAAATTTTACTCCATTATGGTTTATTATGGAGTATTTTTAAACTTGTATTATCTAAAGTATGAATATCTAATCTTTGTCCTTTTATCTCACTGGATTCGTTCTCTAAAATATTTTTCATCATCCTAAGTCTTTAATGGTGATACTTGATAAATATCTTTGTCCCGTAATGCAAATATGAACATGTGTTGAGATGAACATGATCAACCGGTGATACAAATGAATATATTTGGCCCGTTGTGCAAAGATGAATATTTGATGCAAGATGTATATTGATTGATGTTACAGGGATAAAATATTGATGATGAACTTTTAAATTCATAAATGATAATAGATTTCATTCTGTACTTAAATCTTCTAATGAATTGTTATTTCTGCTGTGAATATTGATCTAAAACTGGTTGTCCATTATATTTTATCTGATTTGTTGAAGACTAACGATAAATTGTTGTTCTTTATCTTATTCATAATATTCTTTACTGAGCTAGTTGAGCTCAACTTTTTCCTTTTTGTTCCATTTTTCTTCTCAGGAGGTGAGAATATAGCAGGATCTAGTCGGGGTATGGAGTGATGGTTCTAGAAAGTTATTTTAGCAGTCCTCACTATTTTTGTAAAATAGTGTATCAATAATTGTAATGAGGACTCCTTTTTAGTTTGAATATTGTCTATTAGACAATATTTGTATTTAAACTCATAGTATATGTGTGGTCATATTTTGCACGACAATTGTATTAATAAAGTTGTATTTGTTTCTGTACCATGTATTTGGCGACTCAGAATGGGTGATGCATACC
Source organism: Panax japonicus (assembly GCA_020205505.1). Classification (NCBI taxonomy): domain Eukaryota; kingdom Viridiplantae; phylum Streptophyta; class Magnoliopsida; order Apiales; family Araliaceae; genus Panax; species Panax japonicus. The sequence goes on from JAINUV010001162.1 coordinate 62,821, forward strand.
TATTTTGGGGGCGTCACATAATAACTATAGTTTTGCTCTTCTAGTATATAATTTTCTTGGTAAATAATACATTTTAGATATTTTAACTTTATAATAGTAAAAATCTATTAACTATACTTTAATCAATTTATTTCAGTTTATTAATATTAGAATAAAAGTTATATTTCCTACTTTTTAGAAGGGAAATGATATATTTTTAAAATAATTTTCGTATGATAGCGAAAACTAATTATTATATAAGGAATGCAACTTTAAAAAAATTATTTTACTTATTATATAATAATTAATATATATGTATAGACTACGGACTCCCGGACCTGATCAAAAAACGGACCCCAAATTTTATTTTATTTTTTGTAGAACAACTAAAAAAAATTATGGAACTGAAATTTTTCCATAATACAGTGTTTTGGGTGTGTTTTTAATACATATACAAACCAATGTATTTACAGTCTGCCCAGACTGTACAGAAATATTTTGGTATAGGCATCCAAATCACGCCCAAAACACTGTATTATGTAAAAATTCCAATTCCATAAATTTATTTATTTTTTTAGTTGTTTGAAAAATAAAGCAAAAAAAAAAAGTTTCGTATTTTAATAGAGTCCGGGATCCCGGACTGGATCCGGACTCTATATATATATATATATATATATTATATATATATATATATATATATATATATATATATATAAGTTATTTGGATACGAATCTGAATCCTGATATCCGCTATCTGTCATATATATTTACGGTCGGATGTTAAACAAATATGAATACGTATATATACGAAGCATATATTCATATTCGTATATATTCGTTTATTTGTGGATACCTTTAAACCTAATACGAATAATACAAACATAATGATTGTACATAATCGATTACTATTTACAACACTACTTTTACCCATGAATAACACATTCTTGTAGGTTAGTCGAGCAATAACATCAAACATAATGATTGCACATTGCCCATGAATGTTCATGCAAATATCAAACCTCTTTAAATAAATACTGAATAAAAGACAGTACAAGAAAATTTCAACATGAGTAAGATCTTCACCAGGGCAACTTTTGCGATATTGGATTAATAGTCAAAGATTCTTTATTATAATTATTTCCTATTATATTCTTTTATAGTTTAGAGATATTTCTCTGTTAGGCAAAATTATTGGAATAGCTAAATAACTTAATTATAGGAATAGCTTGATTATAGGATGAATAGCTTAATTGTAGGATCTCTACTATCTCTATAAATATGTACATGTAAGGATACAAAAAAATTATGAATGAAAATATTTTTCTCTGATTTTCAAGTTGGTATCAAAGCCACGAAACTCTAAATCATTCTTCTTTGAATCGATAAACCATGAGCAAGTCAGATTCTACCCCCATCATTATTCAACACGAAGGTTCATCATTCAATACAGGAATTGTATTGAATGAGACCAACCATGATCTGTGGTCTCAAATGTTAGAGATGCAAATTGCTAAGAATTGAAGGAGAAACTCTCCTTCATTCGTGGCACATCGCCGTCTCCTAAAGAGAAAGATGAAGGCTATGAAAAGTGGTATTTAGACAATCAGAAGGTCAAAAGATGGTTGTTGATGTCTATGTCCCCAGAGATTATGAAGCGATACATTCGCTTACCTACCGCATGAGATATTTGGAAAGCTCAATCTAAAGCCTTTTATGATGGAGCGGATGAATTACAAGTTTTTACCTTGTACCAGAGGGCTTTCTCTGCCAAACAAAATGGCAGACCGCTCTCTATATATTATGGAGAACTTACTGAAATCTTCAGTGAGTTAGATCATCGTGATAAGGTGGTCATGATGGATGAGACATATATTGCATCCTATCAGAAATTGCTTTAGCGACAAAGGGTGCATATCTTTCTTGCTGGATTAGAGGGTGATTTCGAGCAAGTGCGCGCCAATATCTTGAGGAAGGATCCTATCCTTGAATTAGAAAAGTGTTATGCCCTATTTTACAGCGAAGATGTTCGATGCGGGATGATGAACGGACAACTGGAAAATTCTAAAGCTTCAGCCATGGTGACTCAGAACCAGTCTAATCAAAACTGGTCTCCTCAACACCAGCAAGACAAAAAAAACATCCATCCTAAGAATGCTAATGGTGGGGATAAATCATCATAAAAATGCATCCATTGTGATTAAATGAGTCATACAAAAAGTCAATGCTATGAACTTGTGGGATATCCGGAATGGTGGGATCATAGCCATGATTCTCAGAAGAAGAATTCCAAGAATGCCTCTACTGCTGCAATTGTTGAAACAAAGACAGAGGATGATAGCGATGAAAATTTCTTGGCATTGGCAATAACAACAGGTAATGGTGGTAAGGTTTTAAATATTTCTACACTTGTTTTTAATAGTAAATGGATAATTGATTCCGGTGCTACGGATCATATGACATTTGATTCCGGTGCTACGGATCATATGACATTTGATTCTAGACAAGTTTCACCTATTAAACCTTCCTCACAAAGTTCTGTTTCCACCGCCAATGGTACCTCAATTCCGATTATTGAGGAAGGATCCTTGTCCCTCACTAACACATTGAATTTAGATTCTGTTTTGGTTGTTCCCTCTTTGAATTATAATCTTTTGTCAGTTTCTCAAATACCCATTACCTTATTTTATGTTGTCATTTTTTGGCTTGAATTTTGTGTATTTAAGGACATTCGGACAAGGCAAGCGATTGGTTGTGGTGTTAGGCGAGGGAAGCTGTATTACTTAGACTTGGTGTCTAAAAGTTCAGATAAATTGCGTCAAGCTTTAAAGATTGGGGGTTCGGAGGAGGAAAAAAAGAAATCTGAGATATGGTTATGGCATCGACATCTAGGGCATGCTTCTTTTGGTTAAATAAAGAAATTATTTCCTAGTTTATTTGCAAACTTTGATGTTTCTAGTTTCAAATGTGATGTTTGTGAACTTACAAAAAGCCATCGTGCTTCGTTTCTATTAATTTTGAATAAAAGTCCAGTTCCTTTTATGATTATGCATTCTGATGTTTAGGGACCATCTAAATTTGCTACTTTGGATGGATCGCGTTGGTTTGTTACTTTTATTGATTATTGTACCAAGATGGCTTGGGTATGTTTGATGAAATCCAAAAGTGAATTAAACTTGTTATTTCAAAATTTTCATAAAACGGTTTGTAGTCAGTACAATGCACAGGTTTAGGTTCTCCGCAGTGGCAATGGAGGTGAATATTTTAGTTTTAAATTGAAGTGGTAATTGGAAGCCCATGGAACCATTCATCAAAATCATTGTTTCGATACACCCCAACAGAATGGGGTGGCAAAGCAAAAAAATTGTCACTTGTTGGAGGTTGTCCGGGCTTCGTTAATAGAAGCACATATGCCTTTATCCTATTGGGGACACATACTTACCTCTGTAACATATTTAATCAACCGAGTGCATTCCAACACTATTAATTTTCGGACACCATCTTAGGCTTTTATTGAAGCAATTGTGGCTCTAGTCATTCCAAACTTACCTCCTCATGTCTTTGGTTGTGTAGCATTTGTACATCTTCATCAGCGTCAGTGCGACAAGTTAACACCTCGAGCATTGCGATGTGTATTTTTAGGGTATACTGCTTATCAAAAGGGGTACCGATGTTGTCATCCTCCAAGCAAACGAATGTTTGTTATAATGGATGTAGTTTTTCATGAAGACTCGATGTATTTTTCCTCTGAGCCTAAACTTCAAGGGGAGTAACTGGAAGAAGTTCAAGCTCTAGACTATGATTTTCTGATATCTATAGAAGGGGAATTCTCTTAACCTGGTAACAATCTGAATGGGAATGAAACAGAACGCCCTAAACTTGGTAATGAGAATTCTGGTGAAGTGGATTTGAATGGTATAAATTTGGACCACGGTGGTGATGAACGTGATGAAGACCCAAAAAATGAAGTTGTGGAGCAACCTCCATCTGAATCTCTCGCACCATAGGCAACTGATACACTAAACCAATCACCTGCTGAAGATGGTCCTGCTGTAGTGTCTGAACCACCAAGAAAACAACTACCATCACGTCAAAACAGAGGTATCCCCACACCCACATATGAACCCGAACTTTCTAGTAAAGTTAAATATCCCATGAGTTATTATGTGTCTAACCATCGCTTGTCTGAATCAAATAATCATTTTTAAATCAATTATCTACTGTATCTATTCCTAACAGTGTGCAGGAAGCCTTAGCTGACCCAAGGTGGAAAGCTTCTATGAATGAGGAGATGAAATCCTTGCAGAAGAATGAAACTTGGGAACTTGTTGATCATCCTTCAGGGAGAAACATTTGGATATATGTGGGTTTATACTGCGAAGCAAAAAAATAGAGTGTATAATTGAATGTTTTAAAGCAAGACTGGTAGCAAAATGGTACACCTAAACCTATGGAATTGATTATACAGATACATTTGCACCTGTAGCTAAGATCAACATAGTTCAAGTCTTATTGTCCCTAGCTGCGAACCTGGATTGGTCATTGCAACAATTTGATGTGAAAATGCCTTTCTGCATAGAGAGTTGTTTGAAGAAGTGTAAATGGATTTGCCACTAGGGTGCATGATACCAGAAGTGCATTGTCGAAAAGTATGCAGATTAAAGAAATCGTTGTATGGGCTAAAACAATCTCTGAGAGCATGGTTTGGAAGATTCACGAAGTCCATGAGTTCCTTTGGCTACCATCAGAGTAATTTAGACCACACTTCATTCTTGAAAAGATAGTATAGTAAGATCATTGCCCTTATTGTGTATGTTGATGACATGGTGGTTACAAGAAATGACCCTGATGAAAGGAAGGCTCTACAAAGTTACTTGTCAAGCGAATTCTAAATGAAAGACCTCGGTCACTTAAAATATTTTCTTGGGATCAAAGTGTCTCGATATGATAAAGGGATTTTCTTGTCTCAAAGAAAATATACTTTAGATTTGTTACAGGAAACTAGTATGTCAGCATGTCAACCAACTGATACACCAGTAAAAGAAGGATTGAAGTTATGTGTTGAGACTAATCAGGTGCATATTGATAAAGGGAGATATCAGATGCTCGTTGGAAGATTGATGTACTTAGCCCACACTAGGGCAGATCTTGCCTATGCATTGAGTATTGTTAGCCAGTTTATGCAAAATCCTGGAGAACAACATATGAATGTAGTTATGCGCATTTTAAGGTATCTGAAGTCTGCTCCTGGAAAGGGCATTTTGTTCACTAAAAATGTAGATTGTCAAAGTGTGGATGCATATAATGATGCTGACTGGGCTGGAGCAATAGATGACAAGTGATCTACTTCGGGATATTTCACCTTTGTAGGTAGTAATCTCGTTACATGAAGAAGCAAGAAGCAGAATGTTGTTGCACGTTCAAGCATAGAGACTGAATTTAGGGGTATGTCACTTGGAATATGTGAATTATTGTGTCTGAGACTTCTGTTGAGGGATTTGGGCTATCTGCCTAGGCAACCGATTCGGCTTTATTGTGACAATAAAGCAGCATGTGATATTTCTCATAATCTGATACAACATGATCATACAAAACATGTGGAGGTAGGCAGATTCTTCATTAAGGAGAAATTGGATGAGAAAATTGTCTAGTTGCCTAAGATTCGATCCGAAGATCAATTGGTTGATATTTTCACCAAGTTGTTTCAAGTCGAGTGTTCTCAAAGTTTTTAGACAAGTTGAGCATGTGTGACATCTATGCACTAACTTGAGGGGGAGTGTTGTGATATTGGATTAATAGTCAAAGATTCTCTATTGTAATTCTTTCCTAGTTTAGAGATATTTCTCTGTTAGGCAAATAACTTAATTATAGGAATAACTAAATAACTTAATTATAATAATAGCTTGATTATAGGATGAATAGCTTGATTGTAGGATCTCTACTATCTCTATAAATATGTACATGTAAGGATACAGAAAAACTATGAATGAAAATATTCTTCTTTGATTTTCAAGTGCAACAACTGACCAACATTATACAATCACCATGAAAACAATTAAAAATCAGGAAGAATATTAGCAATTGCAATAAACCTTTAAACTACTTTCATAAAACAGAAAACTAAGAACAATTAAGGAAAATAGAAACAATTGTCAATTATGCGCATGCCTAAGTTCGATTGTAAAATGCTAATTTATACAACATAACCGAGCCTTGTTGTGCCATATTAACATACTTATGGCATCCTACTCTTCCAAATACTCAGTCCCTAAAAGTAGATAAAATAATAGTAAAATAATAATTTAATTCTCAAAGCTGAAATGGGCAAAATAATTTAACAAAAAAGTTCACGATTTGTCACGCTATCTCTAATATACAAGTGGAACCAAGCCGTTTTCATCAATTTATAAAAGACAAGACATCCATATCCATAATTTTCAGGAAACTAATTTAATTTCCATAATTTATAAAGTTCAAACGAATACAAGTTGCTCTGAAATCAGTTAATTTCCTTGGTGAACATTTGTAATCAATAGAATGTAAAATACTACTGCTAAATAAAATTTACAATGGGTGCTTCTGATTATCCATGTCTTACCAACTTTGGTGTGTTGGTGCTTATGTTTTTAAACAAACTAACCTCAACTTCAGATTCATAACTTTCATTTGTAATTGTTTCTTTACTATTTTGATTTGATATATATCCATTTCCATGCAATCACTTGATTCACACCCCATCACAATTTTCTTTTTCTATGCATTCACTCCATTACAAGAGTCCTACATCGTCTAAAATAACTACTCTTTTCCTCATCAGTTCTATAAATAAAGGAGAGGTTCAAGCCTTTAGGGCAATTGACATGAATGCTTGAATGGAAAGCTTGGCCTTGGCCTGGACCGTCCTTGGCTTGGCCTAAAGGTTTTCTAAAGCCATAGTTTTTACTTGATTATTTGGCCTGACATGGCCTGTTTTAATTTGAGCCCGGCCTGGTCAAAGCTTTTAGCCTTTATGTCCATGTAAAAGAGAAGAATGCGGTTGAAGTTGCGCTTGTATATTGGTGAGCACAAAGTATGTGATAAGACCCCTGAAGGTAAAACCTAAGCTCTAATTCCCTCATATCTCTCACTGAAACCTCTCTAACCCTCTATTGCATAATTTCGATTATCTTCTTCCTTTTATTACTTTTTCTTACACCGGGGTATCCCCGGCCGTTCCAGCCGACCAATATATTTGTGGTTGCTTCTCCTTTTTGTTAGGAAAAAATCACCTTTCAAATACTGTTGTCTTTGATAAATTAGACGGATACAATATCACTATATGCCAGACAGATTAAATTGGCAGTTCCACCAAAATAATAACCACTGCAGGAAATAATGAGTAGAAAATATCTAACCATGAGACACCAAGATTTTACGTAGAAAACCCTCTAAAACTAAGAGGTAAAAACCACGGGACAAACTCTGAAGAATTCAGTAGAATAATATAAGAGTATACAAAGATATCTTAATTTGAGTACAAACCCAAATTACTTCACCACAATAACTATGTGATGGAACCCAAATAAAACACTCTTTTATTTGAACTATCTTTCTCTCTATATTTTCTAAATCTTTACAAAAGCTACTCTCTTTTTCTCTTATTCTCGGATGGAGTATGTAGTGTTGGTATATTTTTCCTTTGCAGCATTGCTGCCCTTTTATAGCCAAAGGAAGGAGAAGAGGAGTAAATGAGGTTGGCATGAAAACAAACGGGCGGGAAGGTTGAAAGTTCAATGGGCTGAACATTAAATGGGTGAGGAACGGTTGTTGACCAACATCTCCCCCTCCGAACCCATTAGATCGTAATCTTTGTGACCCAATCACTTGGATTCCATCCCGGCCAATTCCTTTCAAAATTCATGCTTGTCACGAGTGACAACTTTTGTTAACATGTCTGAGGGTTTCTCGTCGGTATGTACTTTCTTCACTTTCATCAATTCCTTTTCCATCACTTCTCGAAGCCAGTGATAACGAACATTAATATGCTTGGTCCGATTGTGATACGTGATATTCTTGGTCAAGTCAATTACACTCTGACTATCACAATAAACCACGTACTCGTCTTGTTTCAAACCCAACTCTTGGAGAAACCGTTTTAACTCCTTGCCTACTTCAGTAGCGGCGATGTATTCTGACTCAGTTGTAGACAAAGTAACACACTTTTGCAACTTGGAATGCCATGATACTACTTCCCCTACAAAAGTAAACAAATACCCCGAAGTAGACTTCTTCTCTTCAGAACCTTTCGTGTCTGCATCTGTAAAACCCTCCAAGACTGGACTCGTACTGCCAAAAACCAAACATAAACTGGAAGTAGCTTTCAAGTATCTGAGAATCCACTTAACTGCTTCCCAATATTCTCTGCCAGGATTTGACAAAAACCTACTCACAACGCCAACTGCATGAGCAATATCTGGCCGCGTACAAACCATTGCATATATAAGACTTCCTACAGCAGAAGAGTAGGGAATTGCTGACATATCATCTCTCCCTTCCTTGGTAGATAGACACATGCACTTTGTCAACTTAATATGACTAGCCAATGGTGTGTTAACTGGTTTAGCATCACCCATGTTAAACCTTGCAAGCACCCGTTCAACATACTTCTCTTGTGACAACCATAACCTCTTGGCTTTCCTGTCACGAACAATCTTGATACCCAAAATCTGTTTAGATGGACCTAAGTCCTTCATATCAAATGACTTGAACAACTCACCCTTGAGCCTGCGAATCATATCAGCATCATGCCCAACTATCAACATATCATCTACATATAGCAATAGAATAACGAAGTTACCATCCGGGAACCTCTTGACATACACAGTGATCTTCAACTGTTCTATTGTAACCTTGATCCACCATAAATGAATCAAATTTCATGTACCACTGCCTTGGGGCTTGTTTCAGGCCGTACAAACTTTTCTTCAACTTGCAAAACAAGTGTTCTTTCCCTTTAACTTCAAATCCCTCTAGTTGTTCCATGTAGATTTCTTCCTTCAAATCTCCATAAAGAAAAGTAGTCTTCACATCCAACTACTCAAGCTTAAGATCCATACTAGCTACTAACCCCAACACTACTCGAATAGAAGTCATCTTCACAACTGGAGAAAAAATATCATCGAAGTCAATACCTTATTTTTAATCAAAACCCTTGACGACTAATCGAGCCTTGTACTTCACTAGTTTTTCACCATTCTTCTTAAGCTTAAGCACCCATTTGTTCTTCAATACTTTCCTGCCCTTCGGAAATGTAGTCAACTCATAGGTGTGATTCTTGTGTAAAGAATCCATCTCATCCTGCATAGCACTCAGCCAATTTCTTTTCTCCTTATGAATCTTGACTTCCTGAAAATCCTTTAGGCTGTGTAGCATTATCAAAATGCTCATAATTTTGGTGCTCATGAAACACCACATCTCCGCTCCTGAATAATTCCTTCTGCACTGAATCCCATAACCGGTATCCAAACTCTGGATCTCCATAGCCAACAAATACACATGGAGTAGACTTGTCATCAAGTTTCGATCTTTGTTCCTTGGGGATATGTGCAAAAGCCTTACACTCAAATACCCTAAAATAAGAATAAGACAAATCCTTACCACTCTAAGTCTTTTCTGGAATCTGAAAATCCAACGGTGCTGATGGAGATTAATTAATCAGGTAACACGCAGTACGAACAGATTCACCCCAGAATGACTTAGGCAGTTTAGCCATTCTCAACATGCATCGTACTCTCTCAATAATAGTGTGGTTCATTCTCTCAGCCACACCATTATGTTATGGGGTACCAAGAACAGTCTGCTCATGTCGAATGCCATGCTTACTGTAATATTCAGCAAACTCCTTAGAAGTGTACTCCCCTCCGTTGTTTCTATGAAGACACTTCAATAATTTTCTAGTCTCCCTTTCAACCATTGCATGAAAACTCTGAAAATGATGGAATACCTGGTCTTTTGTTCTCAACAAAAATACCCACACCTTCCGCGAAGTATCATCAATAAAGGTAACAAAATACCTATTTCCACTCAAAGACTCAACCTCAATGGGTCCAAATACATCAGAATATACTCTCTCTAGTAGCTATGATTTTCTTTTAGCTGAACTACTAAAAAAAACTTTATGTTGTTTCCCAAATAAACAATAATCACAAGGGCTTAAAATAGTACCTTTAGCAAAAGGAATGAGTGACCTTTTTGCTAATAACTGTAACCCTTTCTCACTCATGTGGCCAAGCCTCTTATGCCATAAGTTTGGTGAAGAGTCCTCCTGAACTGCATTTAATTCACTAGAACACACTTTCACATGAGTCTTATACAACGACCAACAAGCAACACCTCTTGCAATCACCATAGAGCCCTTGGTAAGCTTCCACTTTCCACATCCAAAGTGATTCTCATAGCCTTCTCTGTCCAAGGCCATGCTAGAAATCAAGTTGAGACGTAAATCAGGAACGTGTCTAACATCCTTTAAGGTAATAGTGTAACCAACACCTGTGTGAATATAAACATTACCAACTCCAATAATCTTGGACTGATCAATATTTCACGTTCTCACGTACCCAAAGTCTCCAGCTTTGTAAGTTGTGAAAAATTCTTTCTTAGGTGTAGTATGATACGAGGCACCAATATCAACCACCCAATCAACTTTCTAATCATCAACATTCAAGCATTCTTCTTCCCCAAATGAAATAATCACAACATCTTCGGTGACTGTGGCTGTAGTGTTCTTCTCGTTAACCTTTCCCTTCTCACCATTTTTCTGCTTGTCTAACCAGATTCTGGAATTTCTCTTGTGATGACCTTCCTTATTACAATGGAAGCATCTATATGTTTCTCCTTGTCTGGTCTTTGACTTGCTCCTGTGATTTTTTCTTTTGTTGCGACTTGTATCTCTTTTGTGAGATCCTCTAAAATTGGTTCTGCCCCTGTTCTCTGTGATAAGAGCATGAGTCTCAAAATTTAAGTCTTGCTCCTTTCGCCTTGTCTCTTCATTATGAAGACTGCCCTTGACCATCTGCATAATCATTTTTTTCTTCTGGAGCTGAATTGCTTAGAGACACCACCAAAGTCTCCCAACTATTTGGCAACGAACTGAGAAGTAAAAGTGCCTGAATCTCATCATCAAGATTCAACTTCATGGTGGACAGCAGGTTTATCAAACCTTAGAACTCACTCATATGCTCCGACACACTGCTCCCGTCCTTGTCCTTTAAATTCAAAATTTTCCGAATGACAAAGGTTTTATTTTGTGCATTCTTCTTCTCGTACATAGACTCTAGCGTTGTCCATAAAGTGTGAGCATCCGTCTCTTGCGAAACACGGTGGAACACACTTTGATCAATCAACTGTCGGATGTGACCAATAGTCTTTCTATTCATTTTATTCCAATCAACCTCAGACTTATCCGCGAGCTTATTTCCCTTGAGCTCCAACGGATCAAACAAATCCTTGCAATAAAGGATATCCTTCATTCTGGGCTTCCAAATCGAAAAATTTGAAGAGATCAATTTAATCATGGCTTCGACTGATTCTTCCAAAAAATTTATCAAAAACAACCGAGCAAATAACCTTAGCTTTGATACCAGTTGTTGGGAAAAAAATCGCCTCCCAAATATTGTTGTCTTTGATAAATTAGACGGATAAAATATCACTATATGCCAAACAGATTAAATTTGCAGTTCCACTAAAATAATAACTACTGCAGGAAATAATGAGTAGAAAATATCCAACCATGAAACACCAAGATTTTACGTGAAAAACCCTCTAAAACTAAGAGGTAAAAACCACGGGACAAACTCCGAAGAATTCACTATAATAATATGAGAGAATACAGATATATCTTAATTTGAGTACAAACCCAAATTACTTCACCACAATAACTATGTGATGGAACCCAAATAAAACACTCTTTTATTTGAACTACCTTTCTCTCTCTATTTTTTAAAGCTTTACAAAAGCTACTCTATTTTTCTCTTACTCTCGGATGGAGTATGTAGTGTTGGTGTATTTTTTCTTTGTAGCATTGTTGCCCTTTTATAGCCAAAAGAAGGAGAAGAGGAGTAAATGAGGTTGACATAAAAATCAACGTGCGGAAAGGTTGAAAGTTCAATGGGCAGAACATTAAATGAGTGAGGAACGGTTGTTGACCAACACTTTTGCAGGTCCGAACGACCTTCCTTCCCCCGTGTTCTCAATTTTGTTCTTTAAACTTAAAATGTTTATAAAATTGTTTCCTGATAACATATTAGTGAAATTATTGAACGAAATCCTCAACATGCATGTTTAAAAATATTGGTAATAATCTTATTAATGTTTATATAACGTATATATTCTTGATTTGTTGTATTCATATGTTTAGAGTGAGTTAAATGTATGTTCAACTATATAAAATATGAATTCTGAAAAAAAATCAGGGAAGTTTTAAAAGGAAAAAATTCTATAAAAAATTAAACTCAAAGGAACACAATTGAGGAAAGTTAGCACTTTTAAACTAAAAATGAAATTTTGAGACATTTTTTGTAGTTAGTCTAGTATGTGTGTGTGTGTTTTGTAGTTAGTCTAGTGTGTGTGTGTGTACATTTGTTAGAGTTGTGTACTGGGCTAAAAGTTAATTATTCGTGAGTGTTTTGTAATTTAATAAAAGTCTCACAGTAGATATTTAATATATAAAAGAAATTTTCAGCACAAGCTGGGTGAAATGAAATACTTTTTCAATATAAAGTTTCTTGACAAAAGTGTTTTCATGAGTAAGTTTAATAAAATTTGGTTATACATAGCAAGTGTCAATTTAAATGTAGGTTTTGTATTTTATTAGTATATTACATAAATAATTTCACTTTTATTGTCTAAATTAAAATTAAATAAAAATGGAACATTAATATTTTCTAGTATATTTTTAGAAAAAATTAAAACAAAAGTGCATCCAAAAAATATTTACAAAATTAATATATTTTAAATATTTTATTTACAAAATTAGTGCATTTAATATCCCTTTAATTTAGTTGGGTGTTTTAATGGGGTGCTGATGTGGCAAATCAGTTTTATAATTATGTAATTGTTCCCGGTAGTTTCTCTCTGCTGTGACAATTTGAATTGCATGCCAAACCCGAGTAGTCGTGCATTATGTATATGGTGTAGTTGGTAACCAAAAATTAGGTAACCATTTTAGTTTATGTGGGTAACCATGTAAAGCCCCCAAATCCAGGTACTTGAAACCCGAACTCGGTGCTTCACGATCCTATTTCTATGAGCGAAACAATACTAAGAATAATAACAATAATATAAAGATCAACTTAATTTACATATCATCATAGTCTAATCCTCAGGTACGAGACCTTTAATACATTCATTACATAACATGATAGATAATATTATATATCATCCTTATCATAATAAAGTTATACTATTACATATGATAGCATATAATTTATTCTTCAACCTTCCTTTTCCCTTTGTTCTTAGCCGAGCCTTCTGTTTATTCACACTTAGCTGAAAATATTTAAATTAAGCAAGGACGAACATTTGAGTGCCCATCAAGTATTAACAATTATATATATAAGCTGAAAGAATTTAAATATTTTCTTTATATTACCCTTCTACAACAAATCAATAGTTGTGAAGTAATCTGAACCGATAATAATAACATAACAACCCTCTTTCAAATTTTTGAAACTACGTACTGACTATAAATAGGGTTAAGGTGACATACTATGAATATTATTTTTATTTTTGAAAAAGTTAAACAGAACTTCATATGTAAATCGTCATAACTTACGGGCACGGGGGTGATCAGCTCGTTGTACCCTGTATTGATCAATACTACATGCAAGAACGATGTTATCGTTCACTCTGTCCACCTTAATTGGGTGCATAAAAAATTTTCCCGTGTAAGGGATGTTCATACTTGTCGGGGTTCCAAACCAAAGCAATTCGGTTGGATAATAATAAGGTTTTATTTTGTTTAACAATAATCTATAATTCAACATATATATATATATACTGTATCAACATGTGATTAAATACAATGATTATCCAAGTGGGGACACTTGTATAACCATTTATAGAAATTAACAAACATAATATATATCTGAATTACCATATACTAACATGTTGATAATCAATGAGCGTATATAATATATGGTTAATAATTTGTACAGTAATAATATAATTCTAAAACATTCTTACTCATGTCTATTGCATAAAGAAAATGCAAAGGTAGGATACTTGTCTGGTGTGCTGCTTACAAAATGCAACTTAGTTTTATCTTTTATATCACGACCTATCATTACTCAGATCATTCGTTTGATTAGAACAACATACTATAACACATAGTACTGTATTTCGCAGTCAGCACATAACCTAATCACATTATCACTTATGTTCAACAGTCATTGAATCACAAACAACATTAATACAGTTAAAATATCTAAGTTAAGTTCAATATCCGTAAGTATTAGTCATATGACTTAATAATAATTTTTAAACATTTATTGTATTTTATCATGAATTTTCAAACACTGGAAACATTATTAAATGATTTAAATATTTAACAATTCTCTTATCATTAATATTTAATTAATATTAAACTATTAATGAAACCATTGTCAAAGTATTAAAGTTATTTATAATAACTCAGAATATTTTTAAAGTATTAATATTACCCTTAAATGATTTTTAAAACATTTAAAATTATTTTTAAATAATTATCATTAATATTAAAATATTAATGTACTATTTCTTAAAATATTAAAAGTCATTAAGTATAACTTAAAATATTTTTAATTCATTAATATCCTTTTTAAATGATTTTTAAATTAATAAAACCATTTTAAAACCATTTATTTAATATAATTATTAAATAAATTTAATATTATTAATATTAAAATATATCTTTAATATTAAATTTATTAATTAAATTATCTTTTAAATATTAAAAGTTATATTTTATAACTTAAAATATCTTTAAACTCTTTATTTTCATTTAAAATGATTTTTGTAATAATAAAATCAATTTTAAACTAAATTATTTAATATAATTATTAAATAACGACTTTAATATCATTAATAATAATAATTAGTTAATGAAATTTACCTTTAAATATTAAAAGTTATATTTTATAACTTAAAATATTTTTAAATACTTTATTATTATTTAAAATGATTTTTAATATAATAAAATCATTTTTAAATTATTTATTTAATTCTTTATTAAATAACTAAATTATCATTAATATTAATTAATTAATGAAATTCATCCTAAAATATTAAAAGTCATTAAAAATAACTTAAAATATTTTCTTATATCATTATGTAATTTTAAATAATTTTTCAGATATTAAAATCATTTTTAAATAATTTATTTAATATAATAATTAAATAAATTAAATACCCTTAATATTTCAAAAAAATTAAATATTTATGAAATATATTAAAAATAATTAAAAACTAATTTTCAGACTTTAAAATAATTTTTTATAATTTATTTTGTATTTTAAATAATTAAAAACTAATTTTCTATAATTATTAAATAAGAATATAATTTTTATAAATAATATATCCCTAAAGATCACCTATAGCGACAGAACCGTCCCTATAGGTGTTCTTCGTGTTCTTCATGCAACCCAGAAATTCAAGTGTAGTTATCGAGTGAGTGGGTTTGACCAAGTGTATCTGACAGATCATATAGCTTCTGGGTGTAATATGACTTTGATATTGTAGTATTAATGTAATACTACAAGTATCTGTAACAATCAACATCAAACAACATAACACAAATGACATCTGATCGCCCAAAGTAAATGTCAGAGGTTGTTCTTCATTTCTGGGTTACCCAGAAATGAAGAACAGTTCGAGGGTCACACTTTGCGCTTCCAGTACATACTGATAGTGTAATGTTTTATGATCTATAAGCTTCAGTGTGTAGTCAAATGTAACTTAAGAGATCTATTACAAAATTGTTAGGTTTGTAATATTCATGAGCGCAATCAAATTGCAAAAATATGCGGAAGCGTGTAAAATCAGAGTTTTAAATTTTTACAAACCATATACCCGGATCACCCTTTATGCGCAATTATTAATTAAACGAAAAAGAAAGAATAAGAACCATACCCTTGAAGATCCGAGCTTCCTCAGGTACAAGTTCACCTCCAATCCTTTTCGCGTTCAACTTGAATCCACCAGGTTTGGTTCCTTCCTTTGATCAACGTTAGCCACCCAATTGTTTGGCCTCTAGAGGTGATCCACCAAGGAAGAAGAAGAATTCAAGAAGATGGGTATTTGGCTCAAACCCTAGTTTTCTATCTCTATAGAAAAAGGCGTACTCTCCCAACTATTGGAATTACGTATTCTAATAATACGTCAACCTCCTCTCACCCATAATAAGACTCCTCTTATTTATAGATGTGGGCAACTCATCCTTAACAATTAAGGAATTGGGTTTTATTTTAATTAATTAAACTCTTTTAATTAATTAGGCTCCTAATCTTATTAGAAATAATTAATTAACCTTTTAATTAATTTAGCTCCCTAATCTTATTAGGGATAATTAATTAAACTCTTTTAATTAATTTACCTCCTAATCCTATTAGGATATTTGAGAGTACTTTTATTAATTAATTCCCAAACTCCTTTAGTAAATAAATAATAATAATCGTAATAATAATAATAAGACTCCTCTTATTAATTTATATTTAATATTTCCAAAATATTAAATAATAAATATTAAGCTATTTAATTTATTCTATCACCATAGATTAATTTAAATATACTTAACTTATTATTATGTTTATGTCATTAACTTCTTAAATAATTATTCTTCCTTTTATGGTGTGACCCTTTAGGTTCTCCATATTAAACCGGTTGTGAATAAATCAATTAGAACAATTCTAATCTTATTTAAATAAATAAATTAAACTAATAATTTATTTAAATAAATAATATTTATTCTACAATAGGGATAAGCCTCCCTAGCGATCAACGACTTTCCAGATAATATAGATTTCAACATTAATCATAAAAGAACCTTTGAATAAATAGTTACCGTACAATTCAATCCTTCCACCATACAATGTCCCAATTAAATATAAGACATGGAATTACTGTCAAGTCTTATTTTATTTAATTATTTGTATTTCGACTCTTAAATGCACAACCTCAAATAATGCAAATTAGAAACTCCTTTCTAATTTCATTCTGCCTTGGCCAAGGACTACTGGGTTGTCATTTATCGAATCACATAAGACATTTCTCTTCTTTTACTAGAAGTGGTAGATTCTTTATTGATCATACATTATCTCCATGTACAACTTGTTATACCCAAGCATACCCTTTGATATACCCTAAGGGTCTTAAGGAATAAGTCAAAGTATAACTCATCATACACAAGATACTATGAAGATCTCAAGTCCAAGGATCACTTGTACTACTATCACTACAGGAATTCCTATTGACATGCAAGTAAAACTCCATTAGGTATTCCTTAGCGAGCCACGTTCAGTGAACTTATTCTCTAATAAGCACCTACATACTTGCTTTAGTGTCTCCACACAAATGATCATGAGATCAATCATCCTCATCAAATGAGCAAGCAACGTATGTACCAATCTATCCGGATTCACTAATCCCCAATTTAGCAATCCAACGATTGGGAACTATTTTAGTTTTAAGCTTTCTAAGAATTTAGATCTCATTAGAATGATCATCATCATTATTCTAAAAGCATTGCTTAAAACTACGGGTTTATCACATATTATAAAACAGCATCATGTAGATAATTAAAAGCCTTTAATAAATTAATACTTTTATTAATAAATGAATAAGATTGTTACAAAGTATATGCTTTATCATCAAACATGATTGGCTTGTGTGCATATTACTTTCAAAAATATCAACAAAACATCAACAGAATCAATAGATCTGGACCGGTCAATGCATGTTAGAAAACTGTGTTCTTAGATTTTTTTGGGTTACCCATAAAACCAGTTTTGTGTTTGACCCTGCTAGTTTAACCAATCACTACGTTAAATATATTTGTTATCTACATGATCCAAAAGCTTTAAATTGTAGTATACATATACCATATTACAAATTTATTATAACAAAAAATCTTAACAACAAAACACTGACAGATCCAAGGCCAACAAAAGCTTGTCAGACACGATCTGGATAATTTTTGGGTTATCCAGAATGGCCCAGTCATGCTCGGTCAACCAAGTTTGACCCAGAATAATTTGCAACCTGGATCTGATTCGAGCATGATTTCAAAACCAGATCAAAGATATCTTATCAGACTACAACTACCAACTTTCAAAACACAAAACTCATTAAAGATCACAGAGATATAAGGCCTGACATTCACTGTCAGACAACACACAAAAAATTTCTAATTTTTTTTAAAACTTGATTTTGAGCATATTAAGGTTATGGATCTAGTATGTGCCAACCCAGATCACTAAAATAAACTACATATAACATGTTTAACCCAAAAAAAATAACATCTAACATGGGATCAAATATCAGATTTCTAGTTAGGGTTTTTATACCTTTAGGCTCAATTTCTTGATTCTGGCTACTGATTTGTTTAAGGGTGTTAGTGGGGCTGATCTTGGAACTGATATACAAATATATTTCATGGGTTTTAGTGGGAGGAGCTCTTGGATATGTGTTTGTACAAAATGGGCTAATAAGTGATCTTTTTCTCTCTCCAATCTATATATAGAAGTGGTAGATACATGTATGACTAATCATAGTGGTTGATTGCTGTCAATTTTAATCACATGGGATTGTTGGATTTGGTCACCAACTTTACCTAAGGTCAAAATATATACATTAGCTTCAATAATGCACAAAAAGGGGTATAATGGTCATTTAGCTTAAGATTTGAATGGCGTATTGGTCAATTAGCAAACCCTTAGGGTTTAATCCTAAGATTTAGCATAAAATAAATTTCTAAGTTTTCATTTAGGGTTTAAAATAATATAGAATTAGTTTCTAAAATTTGTAATTAGGGTCTCCTAATTAAGTTAGGGTTCTAATTATACATGAATATTAGGGTATTATTTACTAATTATAATTATTCTGGCTAATTTAGCAATTAGGGCTTATAATTAGGGTTTATAATTTAAACATTAGGGTTTCTATAAATTAATATATCCAAATGTTAATTAGGGTTGACCTAATTAATCATAAAATCATATAACACAGTTATATAATAGTCTTAAACTCATAATTAAGTTTTAATTTAGGATTTCCCACAGTAAAACTAGGGTTTGACATAATACATCATAATTGACCAACCATTGTCAGTCCACATACATATTTATAGCACTGAAAAATTAAAATATAATTAATATTATATTATTATTTTCATGCTTTGATCGAAATCCAAAATTAGGGTTTGGATTCCATATCTGATTTATCTCTCATTCTTAACATTATTAATTAAATTAAAATAATTAACTTAATAATCTGTACTAAAATTCATATAATAAAATAATTATTATATTTATTCTAAAAATCATTTCTTATATTATTTACATAATATAATAATCATATTTTCATGGAAAATAATTAATAAAAACATTTCTACTATAAAATTAATTATTATAATAATATAGTTTATAATGATCAATAATTCTAAAATAAAATTATTTAAAATTATTCATGTAATAAATAAATTTTTATTTATCACAAAAATAAAAAAAATTATACGCAAAATTTTTGATTTATTTGTATAGAAAATATCGGGTTATTACATTCACTCTCCCTTATAAAGATTCCGTCCTTGAAATCACCATTTTAAAACCTATGCATACAAGGGTACATAGCATACGCAATCATTGCAAGTAGATCTTGATCATAAATGATCGTACTGATCTTTAACTATTCACATAAAGCATTTCTATCTGATTAAACGGAAATTTGATTTCTAAAAGAACTCAAATTCCTCCTTCAAAATTTCTTTATAAAATAATTTATTATTTATAGGAAAATCGTGTATACAAAAAAAATAAAGTTATACGAATAATACCTGGAGTTCCACTGCCTGCTGCTGTCGTATCCTAGACCGTCATGTTGAAGACCCTCGTAGTAGATTTCTTTGGCTTGTTCGATGACGTTGGTCCCATGATTGCCAGAGTTCCACTGCCCTTGCCCGTGTTCACACTTCCTGTCTTCATTCTTCTTTTTGGGCAATCCTTCACCTTGTGCTCCGTCGACCCGCAGATAAAACAATCAGTATTCATTCTTGGATTGGGGCAGTTGGGAGAGATATGACCCTCCTGCCGCACTTATAGCATACGAACTTCCCCTTCAGACATTTTCCAAAGTGGTTCTTTCCATAATTTCCACACTGCACAGCTTGCTTCTTAACACCTTCCTATTTTACCTGCACACTTCCAAAATTGCTCCCATTCCTCTTGCTACTACCACTTTTACTTCAACTATTAATTTCTACCTTCCCAGTTCCTACAACCTTACCCTTATTCTTTCTCTCCTTTTTGAAGAGGCTCATGGCCTCACTCCCCTCCTCAGCAATAATAGCCTTCTCCATGAGTGCTATAAATGTAGGGATCTGCAACACCACCACCTTATTGTAGAGCCAGGGTTTTAATCCCAGCATAAATCTTCTTGCTTTTCTAACCTTCAAATCAACTTGATCGATGCGGAGCAAACTTAGCCAACTCAATAAATTTTGCGTCATATTCTGCAACTAACATATCCCCTTGTTTTAACTCCAGAAATTTCACCTCCATCCTAGCTTGCATACTAGATGAAAAATAATTTTTGAAAAACAGTGCATTAAACCTATCCCACGTAACTACACCTTCTCCTGCCATCGCCTGATTCGCTTCCCACCAAAAATTTGCCTCACCCTTCATCATGTAGGTGGAAAAAGCGGTCTTTTGCCCCTCAGCTACCCTAGCTATCACGAATGCTTTCTCGATTTCCTTAACCCAAGTTTGGGCTTCTACAGGGTCAGTTGTACCTTTGAATTCTGGCGGTCTTATAGTCTTAAAGTCTTAGAAATTCGCTAAATGATTATTCAGTTGGTTCCCTACGGCTGGTATTCCTTGTTGCATAGCATGTGTTACCATGTTTGCAAAGTGCTGCATCAAGTATGCTTGTTGTTGTCCCTTAACGTTATTGGCATACTCTTCTGCCCTTTGGTTTTGAGTTTGACGTCTTGGCGGCATTATCTGGTTAAGTTAAACCATCAATTATTCTTACATTCTAATCCTTATCATATAAGTTTAATATATTAAACTTGTTTCATTTCTCAAGCTTAGATTCATATTCATTTAACGATTTCAAAATACTTTACATATCACAGCACATACTGCATTAAGCATCAGCTATCCCTTTGTGACTACAAAAGTCGGGATTTACTGTGACGCACCAAAAATAGGTATTCATCACCCATCTTGAGTTGCCAAATATATGGTACAAAATTCAAATACAACTTATTTATACAACAGTTGTGTAAAATACGACAAAATATATGCTGTGAGTTTTAATACAAATATTGTCATCTAGACAATCTCCACACTCAATTGAGTCCTCATTATATTTATTATCACACTATTTAACAGAATAGTGAGGACTACTAATGCTATTATCTGAAACGTCACTCCGTTCCCCGACTAGTCCCTGCTACGTTCTCATTTCCTGAAGAGAACAATGAAAGTAAAAGGGTGAGCTCAACTAGCCCAGTAAGAAATATTATGACTAAGGTAATGCAGAATAAATTATCATTAGTCTTCAACAATGTTAAACCGATAAAATACAATAGACATCAAGTTTAACTACAGTGGAACAAGCAATCCATTAAAAGAGTCAAGTATAGAATAAATTCTACTATCTTTTATGATTTAAAAAGGTTTTTCATCACTTTTATCACTGAGAATCATCTTAATAAATAAACCACATCATCTCTGCACTACGACCAAGGATATTCATTAGTATCACGACCACAAATTATCCGTGCACTACGAGCCAATGATATTCGTGTATTCATCAATGGTTATGATCATGTCAACAACTGTCCATCAATGCACTACGGGCCAATGAGGACTTTTACCACATCATTTGTAACATTACAGTCGTGATTACACCGATTAATCCCTGCTCATAATCATACCAAGTCTATCAATGCACTATATGCCACAGATGAGTTTTAACATAATATAAACATGAGGATGATGACATTGATATAAGAATTCAATAAAACAAGTTCAAGAATTAATTTATCCAGGAACTAATAACGTCCAAATTGTCAACATGATACTTATTTGTAGAGTAAAATTCAATAATGCTCAGAAGAATATTTTCATGAGAAGATACTAGATGAAGCACAAATATCAAGGATATTCCACTAATTTCATGGAGTATAGAAATCAAAACTTTAACCAACTGAATATAATAAAGAATGGAATAACAAAAGAAATCACCAGGAATGTGATAGACCGCACAAACAGGTTATTCCAATAGAATAATAAATAACGGAATCAGGTCATGCGTAAACGCACATAAAGGATATTCCAATAGAATAATAAATAACGGAACCAGGTCAGCAAAATTCGCACCGACAGGATGTTCCAACAGAATAATAAAGAATGGAATAATAGAAGAATTTCAACATGTATGCGGTACTTCACATAAATATGTTATTCCAATATAATAATAAAGAATGAAATAACAGAAGTTCTCTTCATGAATACAAAAGAAATAATACCCCTTACCTTAGAAGAAACAGGATATAGAAGTAGTGAAGTATCAGAATACTTTTCTTCTTTCTCTCTATAGTTTCTCTCTCTAGAGTTTCAGTGAATACATAAAAGATAATGAAGGAATGAGCTTCTATTTATAGGAGAATGGAAGGATAATGTTTAATCACGGGTGTGACAGATGATAATTTCATGGATGAACTTTAGCAGAAACGGATGTTATACGCAACAATCGAATTTACAAATATCAAGTAAAATATAAAATATAGTATATATATATATATATATATAACATCACACAACCATCCAATTTTTCCACCACCCAAATTTTTTAAGCCACCAACCATACCTTTCCTCTCCCACACGTAGACACACAATCATACACATTATTGCACCCATCCACTATTACTATATATATATATATATATATATATATATATATATATATATATATATATATATATATATATATATATATAATACTAAACTTATATATATAAGTAATAAAACAAGAGTGTGATAACTTTCTACCAATTATTTTGAAAAATAGGTAAATGGGAGTCTATAAATACAACAATAAATACTCCATAAAAAATTTCTTCAATATTTTTAACAACATTTATCATCATTATTATAATTCACAATATTAATTGACCAGGTCATTTCCAGGAAAGAGGGGGCTTTCCAATAAGGATTTCTCCCTTTTGGCGCGCAATTAGGTGACCAAACCCCTCCTTGACAGAATTTCTAGACATCGTTAATATTGCAAATAATAATATTTATAATTCTTTCATCTCAATTATTGATTTAATAATATATAAAATATCGATAATAATTGAATCAATTAACGTGAGATACTATGCAACAATTACTGAAGCAATAATTGAATAAAACTGAGTAACTTCTCACGTAAACATCAATAATCATTACCGTGTGCTACTATGCAACCATGCGTATTACTATACTTTTAACACCGGGTGTTTCAATAGTTAATGGTAAAACTTCCGCTGTTATTTTCATAAAAATATTTTTGTCGTTTTCTCAATCCAACAATAATTCTGTTGTGGGGTCCACCAATGATTGTGTCGCCGTATGAATATTCCCTGTTAAAACGAATATTCCCTGACTAATCGAATATTATATAACAACTTGCGTACTTTGCAAAATTTATAAATATTATCCACAACTATAACATTATATCAAATTCATTCCATAATATTCAAAAATGATAATTATAGAAAATTCATCTTTATTCATAAAAGTTGGGGTCTTACAATCTCCCCTTCTTATGAAATTTTGCCCTCAAAATTAGGGTACGTACCTGGTATGTCAAAGAGGTAAGGATACCTTAATTTTATTTTAGATTCTAACTCCCGGGTTATTTTCTCAACATCGTGGTTCCTCCATAAAACTTTAACTTTAGGTATAACCTTGGAGCGTAGAATATGTTCCTTCTTATCCAAGATTTGAATATGAACCTCTTCATACGTTAAATCTTTCACTATTTCCTCCGGTTCTAACTCAATAATGTGGTTCGGGTCTTTCATATATTTGCGTAACATGGATATATGAAAAACGTTATGAACACGAGACATACTTAGCAGCAAAACGAGTCTATAGGCTACAGTCCCTACTCGATCGAGGATTAAAAATGGGCCAATGAATCGAGGATTGAACTTTTCTCTCTTTCCAAATCTCGTAACTCCTTTCCATGGAGCAATACGTAACAACACATGATCTCCAATATCGAATTTCACGTCCTTTCGATGAAGATTAAAATAACTCTTTTGTTGGTCTTGTGAGGTTTTTATACGTTGTCGGATCGTTTGAATCTTTTCCGTAGTCATACGTACCAACTCCGGTCCTAACAACATTGCTTCACCCACCTCATCCCAGCATACTGGAGAACGACACTTTCTTCCATACAACGCCTCAAATGGGGTCATGCCAATACTTGCTTGATAACTATTGTTGTAGGAAAACACCACCAATGGTAAGAACTTGTCCCAACTTCCCTTGAAATCAAGGACACAGAGTCTTAATAAATCTTCAAGAGTTTGAATAGTCCTCTCTGATTGTCCGTCCGTCTGAGGATATTATGTCGAACTAAATTGTAAAACCGTGCCCATAGCTTTTTGTAAACTAACCCAAAATCGTAAAGTGAATCTTGGGTCTCGATCAGAAACTATGGATACTGGCATACCATGCAATCTTACAATCTTATTTATGTATATACGAGCAAGACGTTCAAGTGTATAAGTTTCTCGTATTGGTAATAAATGAGCAGACTTGGTCAATCTATCAACTATGACCCAAATTGCGTTTATGCCTTGAGAAACCTTGGGAAGACCAGTAACGAAATCCATGGTAATGTGCTCCCACTTCCATTCTAGAATTTTAAGTGGTTGCAATGGACCTTTTGGTACTTGATGTTCTGCCTTGACTCGTTGACAAGTTAGACACCTTGAGATAAATAGAGCTATCTCTCTCTTCATATTGCTCCAGCAAAATGTATGACAAAGATCATTATACATTTTGGTACTCCCAGGATGGATTGCAAACGGTGTGTTGTGCGCCTCCATCATGATTTTATACTTTAACTCAGGTTCGTTAAGAAAACAAAGTATGGAGTTGACTCGAAGTATTCCTTCTTCATCGATTCGTACTTCCGGCATAGCACCTTCTTGTACTTTCTTCCTCATACGCATTAGCTTCAGGTCTGTAGCTTGAGAAGTTTTAACTTTATCGATTAAAGTCAGTTCTACTTGTATATTTGCCATCATTATGTGGGTCCCTGGAGTCTTTATCTCTATCTCTATCCTTTGCAAGTCATACAAAATAGGCCTTTGCATTGACAATATCGCACTCGTACCCGCATATTTTCTTTGATGATTGGGTAATATACCCATGAAGTAATTACATTTAACCTTAATTTGTTATGTGTTCGAAGCGTTTTAGTATTATTTTACTCACTTTAGTGTGTTGTGGCAGGAGCGTGTGTTGATTGGGAGCAATTAGGAACAATGTGGAACAATTGGGCTGAAAAAGGAGGCAAGAGGCAGTTTCTGTACAATAGCGCCGGGGCGCTATTTCTAAGCTTAAAAATAGTGTCGAGGCGCTAGTCCTCGGTCAACTCAGGAAGAGGCGCGCGTGTGGAGCAGTTAAGTGCTGGTATTGACCAACAGTTGACTTCGTATTTGGTGTGTTTTAGAAGCCTAATTGGACTAGGATTTGTGGAATTGGGCAAGAAAATATAAATTGGTTTATTCTTATTGAATTGAGATAACCCTACACAATTGAAAACTGGAGCAAGGAGGAAGAGAAGATCTGAAGGCTACAACTTGGAGTTTTTCTTCCCCTTTATTCTTTTAATTGCATAACTTCTAAAAGATGATTTATCAATTATTTGTGGTTTTTATTTCCGTTATGAACTAATTCTTTTTATTAAGATTCCAATGGAACCTTTTATGGTTATGAGTTGATTAATTAATTTATTCCATTTATTTATGTTGAAGTGAATTGTTCATCATGCCTTGTATTTATCGATTAATTATCTGGCCAATAATTATCGGGTTATTCTAGATGGAATCGAGAGAGGAATTCTAGGGTTAGAACTGGGCTTGGTGACATGTGACTTAATTATTTGCACACTGAATAATTAGATTTGTGAATAGAATGAGAATATCTATTTGCCGCATGTAACACATAAGGAATTGGGTTTGTAACGAGTTTAATTCAATTATTTTGCATAGAGATATAGCAAAATTAATCTGGTTTAAATAGAAGGCAATTGATCGCTCGAGAGAGGACTTTTGGCACTTGAGAATTCCTGTTAACAATTCAGTAGGCATAATAATTGGGATAATTGAATAATTGATTTAATAATCATAATTGGGGAAATTGAAGTCTTAATTCTCATTCATCTACATTTAAATAATTGTCAATTTGTTTTTGCTTTCTTTTAACATAATTTCTTAAATACAATTGCAATTAGTTTTCTTTGTTTTAGCATAATTTCTTAATAATCATAATTTTTGGCTGTTTAAATAAAATTGAATTGATATAGTACTAGTAATTGCAATTTATTAATTAGAATTCTCTGAGGGATCGACACTCTAATTTATCACTATATTACTTGTTGATCGTGTATACTTGCACGTTTTCTTTGATTGTGAAATCAACTAACAAGTTTTTGGCGCCGTTGCCGGGGAATTCTTTGTTAAAATTAATTCTATATTAGTTATAATCAATTCGGTCTTAATTTAAACATTACTTAATTTTCTTCTTATTTTCGCAGGAATTCTTTGCAAGTGTATGCACACTGGATCAAGGGCACGAAGGGAATTTTTTCCTTATATCGACGAGACTGAAAGGAAGTTTCGGAAAGAGCAATCGACTAGTGCGGTAAAACCTGAAAAAGAAAAACTAGCGGATCAAGAAATTCCAGTAAATATGGCAGGGAATGAGCAGAAATCACTTCGGGATTATGCCATGCTGAATGTCACGGATATACAGTCGAGCATAAGGAGACCGGCAATCAACGCTAATAATTTTGAGATTAAACCAGCAACTATTCAAATGCTTCAGAATCAATGTCAGTTTGGGGGTGGTCCATTAGATGATCTGAATGAGCATATCTTGAGTTTCTTGGAAGTTTGCGACACCTTCAAATTCAACAATGTGTCAGAAGATGCTACAAGGTTGAAAATGTTCCCATTTACTTTGAAAGACAAAGCACGCAGTTAGTTATACGCTCAGCCTCATGACTCGATCCACACTTGGGACGACTTGGCTCAAAAATTTCTAGCTAAGTTTTTCCCACCAGCAAAATTATGGAACGACATTCATACCTTCGCATAGTTTGATTCGGAATCGTTGTATGAGGCGTGGGAAAGGTTTAAAGATATGCTCCGCAAGTGCCCACACCATGGAATTCCACAGTGGATGCAATTAGCGATATTTTGCGATGGTTTAAAAGCATCCACAAGGGCAAGTATTGACGCAGCAGGAGGAGGAGCGATTATGTCTAAAAACCTTGAAGATGCATTTCAGTTGTTAGAAACGATGGCCACCAACAATTACCAGTGGCCCATGACAAGGTCTATTCCTGCGAAAGCAGCGGGAAAGTATGATGTGGATGCGATAACATCTTTTCAAGTGCAAGTTTCCGCAATGGCTAAGCAGATGGAATTAATGCGCACAATCCACTCAGCAGGTAGCTATGGTCTGTGAAATTTGTGTTGGGGGTCATACTATGGATCAATGTGCCATCAATGCTGAAGCAGCACAATATGTGGGGAGTTATAGTAGGTCTACTCAGCCTTATCCGAACCAAAATACATATAATCGGGGGTGGAGAAATCATCCTGGGTTTTCATGGAGCAACAACCAAGCTGCAGAACAAGCACCGAGACAGCAAAACAATTCCGGGTTTCAAAACCAGACACAACAACCCGCGCGATGAGAAAAGGCACGATGAGAGTGATAAAAGATTGGATCAAGTGGAGATGAGTATACAA
>JAINUV010001165.1:0-82500 GCA_020205505.1 Panax japonicus
ATAATCAGACAGCAAATAAGTTTTCGAGCGCTTTTCTGTAGCCAATAATCCACCACTTATTGCAGATAAAATTTCGCTCGGTCCAGTTGGCAAAGAAATACATGAGAGGGTGCTATGGAACTTCATACCAAAGGAACATCAGAGAAAGATTCTTAGATGGACTATATGTTACTTCAAGGAGTGAGATTTTGCTTTCCGAATTCATCAGGTTTGTCAAAAAAAATACTATAACAGAAGCTGTTTAACAATTGTTCTGTTGCCATGATAATACACAGAAAAAATATATTCATTTCAAATTTAGTTTCATTCTCCTAGCTTCTCTAGGTAATCAATAAAATAGGATAGGAAGTACAAGTTACTGTTTCCCACCAGGTTAATTGATGTAAAAAGTAATTATGAAACATTATAAAGTAGTTTACTGCAGTAATGGATGATTGTAAATGGCTCCGTCCTAGTTGTGTATTGATTTATGGATGATTTTTTCCTCTTGCTGCAGTTTGCTGGAGGATTTGATGCAGAAACAATGCATGCATTTGAGGAGCTTCGCAATCTTGCCCTTGTTCTGAACAAGATGTAAAGAGAAGAGACCCCAGGGATAGGGGGTGGATATGTTGGTTGGGGGTCCTAACTTACCATCTCAGTAAGCATAGTTTTGATAGGTGACAAGAAATTAAGAAATTTATGTAAGGGGGCGCCAAGCTTTTTGTGGTTGCAAAGGCTGAAAATTTATATAAATTTTGAATGATATATTGTATCGAACCATTAAATATTCACAATAAAGAAACATTTTACCAAGTAAATTCAATTGATGATAACCATGCTTCCTCATCTCCCTAAACTCCTATGGACAATGTATGCAAGTAAAAACTACACAAAATTTGATCCCCAGACATTAGGCAAAATTAAGTAACATTAACAGTACATTAAGGTTGAATTTTTTGTGCTTTTTAGTAGCGAAGGGAATCTTAAGCCTTCAAATATGGCAAGTAAGATATCAAGGACATTAATCTTACCAAGCTGAAGCAGTAAATGACAAACTCAAACAAGCTTATAAAGCAAGAAAAATAAATAATCTCACAAGGAACTGAGAAAATTTTAAACCCAGCTGGTGTTTCTCAGTTTTTTTTTAAGTTTCAAATTTGACTCGCTCAATTATCATTACATTAGTTATTAAAGGCGCACGCAGTAGTTGCAAGTTAATGCAAACTAATATAATTATGACATACAGAAAATGATATGACAGAAAATGAGACTCAAAAGGCAAAAGGCTTGATGAATGGACATAACAACTAAAACAACGATACATGATAAGATAATAATCACTTTAATTAGCACAATTTTCATTCAGTTCAAGCTCACATTGTTCCCCTAGAAACTAGCTTATACCAAAATGTGGACAGCAGAAATATTTTACTGCTATTTTGTCCACACAACCACCTTGTAACAAATCCTGAGAAATTGCCAAAATCCACTCGACAGAGCAAACTTTATAAGTCAAAATAGTTACCTACCCAAAATTGATATCGATCGGCTTTTTTCCATTCAGGCTTTTAAGTTTTTTCAACCTCCTCAATCCTCACTTTTCTTCTTCTTCTTTTTATCTTTCTTCTTGCTGGGGGTTTCAGTTTCTTCATCTGCTTCAGCATGCTTCCTTTTCTTTTTCTTTCCTACTGTTTCCAAATTCTCTGCTCCCTTCTCAGAATCCTCAGTTGAACGCTTCTTCTTTTTCTTCTTTTCTTTCTTGCCAACCTCTTCATTTTTGGGTTCTGCATCACCATCAGCATCTGAGAAGGCGGTGTCATCTGCATCAGCAGCCTTCTTCTTCCTTCTCTTTTTGTCTTTCTTCTCTTCAACATTAACAGGAGCCTCATCAGTCTGAGATTGTTCCGCTGTTTTCTTCTTTCTCTTCCCTAGGGCGGCCTCTTCCTCGTTTTTCTCAGGCACTGATTCTGTCTTTCCAAGAACAGAATCGGCAGATGGATTGTAAATCTGCATTAAAAATATAAGTCATTATACATGACATGTAATGAAGAGCAGAAAATCAACAATTAAAATTCACAAGTGAAATGTGTAGGTTAAATTAATTAGTCAATTAAGTTGAATATTATTGCAGACCTTGGCAGGAGTTATCAATGCCCCTGCTCCCTTCTTGCGGTCCTTATCATAGAACTCAATCTTGGGCTTGCCTTAGCTGAACCAGCAGAATGACCTAGTTCTCTGCCTTCTAGATTTCTTAATCGAGCTTCAAGCTACAAAAAATTATATAGGATAAGAGATTAAAACAAAGACGGATGTACAAGGAGGATATCACTTATTTATAGTGTTTATAGCAGTACCTTGGCTCGATTCTCCAACCCCATAGAATTATCTTCCCCATCTCCAAGAGCATCACATCGAATTGCCAATGCAGATTTGGCTGCAAGAGATCGTGAAATCTTACCTTTATGTTTTGGTGCTGCCTGACCAATTAAAGATGCATGATATATAAGCCCATATTTGGGGGTTGCATGTTTTGTCTTGAGAGCTCTGAAAAGAGCCTTTTCTGCCCCAAGAATTTGAACAGTGCTACCAGGTTGCTTTGCAAGATTCAATAAGCTGCCCCCATGGGCAATGAGGCGAGCTCCAACAAGTTCTCCAACAAGAGCAGTAAGATTTGGAGCAATGGTGTTCATCCTGCTCTTTAAATAGTCATAAAGTTGAGCTCTGTACTCTGAAAGAGACAGAACTTGATCACAAAGGTCTTTGATATTTATCAGATCAAGATCACTAACTTCAGTTCCCATGGAAATCATGGATGCCTCTTTAAGTTCGGCTTCAACCTCTTCAGACAAGACCTTTGAACATTTGTAATGAGCTATTAAAATATAGAATTCGTGGTAGTAGTTTTATGATTGTAACAAAATTTATTAAGCTATACCTCAGAAAAATCAAGTTTTGCAGCATTTGTACGGTCACCCATTAACTTCACTGCCTTGGCATAAAGAATGTTGTCTTGCACAATCTTTGCAAGCTCTGGAAAATGCCAACCATACCATTCCCGAACCCTCATAGCATAGGTGTTAAGCTCTTTATCAAGATCATCCAATAAACCAATGGCCTGTATGATCATGGTATCCACCTGGTAGAACAATAATAAAGTAGAGGGATTCAAAAGCCATCCAAATAAGGAAGAGCAAAATAAAATAAGAATTATGCAAAAGCCAATGAAAGAAATCCTACATACTGGTAGTGGCTAGCTTATAGACCATTTTTTACTTCCTAACATTGCAACATATGACCACTTAGAAATAATATACAGACTCCAGCTAGTAAAAAGCAAAAGGTAAATGGCTTCAATAACCTTACATTTTTAAGCTTTACGCTGGAGTAAAAGAAAACTATAAAATAATATCAAAGATAATAAACTAGACTATTCACCTTGTCAGGGCTGAATTTTAGCTTGTATCTGGACAGGCTGTGAGATAAACCCAAGCTCATTGGAGCCAAATCTTGAGTACCTAGACCAGATATGAGCTCAGTCAATTGACTTCTCACGCCTCTCATCAGTTCCATGGCAGCATTGTTGTGAAAACATTCAATTTTCTGTAAGAAATTAATTGATCTGAGTTAACAATATAGGAGTGGAAGAAGGGAACCAAAACAAATGGGGGTCTCATATAATTCTCATAAATAATGGTATTGGGTTACCAGTTTCTCCTTGATGGCATTTCCAAGTTTGGAATCGGCTACAGCTAATGTTTCGCCATCACAATGAGCACGTAAGAACTTACGCAAACCTTTGCTGGGCTTGCTATCAATTAACAATGTGGCAGCTGACAATGCCTCAGATGTGTTCTCAAACTTGGAGAAAGCTTTTAGCTTCACAATCTGATTTTAGACACCAATGGTTAGATCCATAGTTTCAAAAAAAACACCCAAGAATAAAAGCACGAACAACAACCCATAGCAACCAATACAAGAAAGCATTTCATGAGCAGAATCAAAGAAGTAACTAATCCAGGACTTTATGCTTGCAAGTTCGCTCTTAAGATAAGCATGAAAACATGTGCATAAGGAGGCAATACATAGAATGTCAAATGCACCGATGATGAGTAAAATTAACTTTGAAAATTGTATAGATGTCGGTGATAAACCAATAAACAAGTGAAAAAAATCGTCATACTACGCTTGCAAAAGGACACAATTTGACCAAAAAAATATCTAAGTTACCTAAGAGTAATAAAAAAAATTCTCATTCAGCATGTGCTTATCAAATTTAGAACGGAAAAGACATTGTAAAGTATGAACAAAATGAGATAGTAAAAAGAGAAATGAATTCCTCAAACAGTCATCATGATACTTCATTCCTATGAACAAATGGCAGAAGCTGTTCAGACATACAGAATCTTGAACTATGCATTTAACTAATGTTTATTCCATGCCAAAAAAGGGTGTACAAACTCTAAGAGGTAACTAACAAAACAAAAGACTAAAAATGGAAGAATTTGGTGAGATAAATAATTAATAAAACAAACTTCTGAGTATTTTTCATAACCCTTTTAAATTCTTTCCCTCTGTTTTCACATAATCAACTTCAATATGTGGTTGGATAAAAAAATGTCCTTGGAAATTAACCCTTGTTACAAGATATTCTTCTTGTTTTTCTTTTTTTAGCTAATTTTGCTGACCCGCAAAGCTAGTGAGACCAATCTATATTCACCAGTAGCTCATCAATTCCAATTTTAGTACCCTCTACTCGTCAAACACTGTATTCAGCAGATTCTAAATATCAAACAAGAAACAATACAATAAGAGAGCATGGAAATGACCTTTCTAGCTGAGTCAGCAGTAGAAAACTCCTTTGACAAGTCCTGCAACAATAAAAAAAATTAACCACATATTTAGCATACAAATATGATCTAATAAACTACATATAAGCAACAAACACCCATAAACGAAAATGAAAGAGAACGAGACTACAAATTACCTCAACTTTGGAGAGCTTTCCTTCATCCAACACTTTGAAAAGGGCAAAGCCCGCAGGGGTTTCAAATAACACAAGCATTGTCTATAACCCCAAAATCCAACCTGAAAATCATCAAAATTACCCAAAAATAAAAACTTAAAGAAAACCCATCTACATTAAAGTTATAAAAGCTCAAAAATTGCAAAAACAGAAAGCATTTGAGATAGAGGGCAAAGTGATATGAAGTGATCGGTAATTATGTGAAGAACAAATGATTAATGAAATCTTATAATGCTTACCACCACTAGCTGCCACCGATTTTGAGGGAGAAACTGTGAAGATGAAAGTAAAAAAGCTAGAAACTCCCTCTCCTGAACTCTAATTTACAGGACCAGAAGACTGAGCTTCGTGGTCGCCGACAAGGAAGAGAAAGGAAGAAAGGTCTAGCTAGGGTTTAAGTGCGACAGGGTATTAATAAAAAAACCTATATATTGCACTCATTTACAATATGCTTCAGGAGTATATAAATTAATTCTCCCTCCAACCCAAAATTATAAGATTATGTTACTTTTTAAAGTCAAAATACTTTCAAAGATGATTTAATAAATATTATAAAATAATAATTTTTAATTAATAACATTTTTTTAAATAATTTATAATAATGCTTAAAAGTAAAAAAAATTATTTTAATTTTGAAGTTAATAATTTTAAAAAAATTATAATGATCTTGTATTTTAGAAAAGAGGTCTAGTTTATTTTTTTAAAATATTTTTAAATTTACTAACTATTTTTAAAAATCTATTTTATGTGTAATCAAAGAATCCTTTCTTAATCTAACCAAAACATTCTATAACAATATAAAATAGTGATTGTATTATATATATATACTAGCTGGGTCCCGTGCCTCCGGCACTGTATGGACAGTGAGATTTATCTCAAACTTTGAACAGCCCAGATTATTTATTGAGTGAGTGAAAAATTCAAAACCATTTGTATTTTATTAGATAGATAGATAAATAAATAGATAGATGCATTTTATTAGATAGATGTATGGACGGTTGGATTTATCCCAAACTTTAGACGGCCCAGATGATTTATTGAGTGAGCGGGAAATTCAAAATTATTTGTATTTTATTAGATATATATATATATATATATATATTAAAAAAGACAATATATTCAAAAATATTAAACCTTATTTGGAGTATTAAATGTTTAAAGAAATATAATACTAGTAATCAAATGTTCAAATATAATATTATTATTTAAGAAAGATAATATTAATTAAACACTTTATCTAATATATTTACTAAACATAAATAAGGAGTTTAAATTTAATACATGTACATGAATACCGTTAACATCATAACACGTCATTAAAATAAAATTAATTATCTTTAATACAAGTATTTCATTTATAATGTGCCATTAAAAATCGTTTGTTCATGTATACACTTATAAAAAAACACGTAACATAATTTGAACCATCTTATCATTTGTGGTACATATTAAACCAAACAAAAATAAAACATATAGGAAAATAAAAACAAAAGATATATATTTTTATTACGAGTTACGTGAATACATTTAATTAATAATATTTTTGCGATGTATTTAATATAGCTAACTAAGTTTATAAACATATTTAATCTCATAAAAGTCGTAATTATAATTCGACAAATACGACTCAAAGTACAACTAACAACATGCAACCAATAAATCTCCAAAAGAGTAGTGTGTAACTAGTGGGCTCAGGCCCATAAATAAATCAACACAGCCTAAGACAGTCCAACAGCAAAAACTACCGGCTGCTTAGTACACTACAAGCCCATAAAAAACTAAAAGATTCTCAATTATAAAAACTAGAAAACATATGCTAAAATTTCACGGCGATACTACGTCATCATGGCAACATAGTATCGCAATCTATCTAATAAAATACAAATGATTTTGAATTTTCCGCTCACTTAATAAATCATCTGGGTCGTTCTAAGTTTGAGATAAATCTCACTGCCCATACAGTGCCGGAGGCACGGGACCCAGCTAGTTATATTATATTGAGCCGCAAAATTAACTTGAGAGATCATTACTCAATATAATAATAAGATTAAAGACCTAATAAAATTTTCCCATTAATGAAAATTTCTCATTTGTAATTATATTAATTTTGTTGCTTAATATAGTTTTAATAGAAGTTTTATACATGATAGTTAAGGCGGTAAACGAACGAAACAGTTTGAGCTCGATTTGAAAAAATACGAGCAAAACTTGGATTTGTTAATAATATAATCCAAATTTGAGCATAAAATATAGTTTGGAAAAAAAATATGAGTAGAATATGAGCAATGTAATACTCGACTCGTTTAAGATTTAAATTACTCGAATTCTCGATTGTGATTCGATACATACTCGATTGATATAAATTTGATTAGATACTCGATACATTCTCTTATAATATACAAAATTAAATCAAAGTATGATAATTAATTATTTTTAGTTTATTTTGTTTTTAATTTTAATTGTTATTTTATATTTGTAAATTGTAATAGTAAATTTTTTTTCATCTCAAAGTAAAATAATAAATTTAATTTATAATTATATTTATTATAAAATTCTTAATATATGGAAACTCGAATTCGAGCTTGAATTTGAAACTTACGACTTGTTTTATGATAGTACTTTGATTTCATGGGCTTTCAAAAAAAAAGAAGGAACTAGTAGATCCATGACTATGTCTTCTACTACTTGAATTGCCTGGTCCAAGTAAAATAAAAATTTGGGTCCTTTACACAAGTATACAACAAATAGAAAGTAATTATAAGAAAAGTGCATCAACTAAATAATTATAAAAACAATGTAATTAGGACCCATATTACAAAAATAGTACAATTCACATTAATAAAGAAACCTAAAATTAAGGACAACTAACTGCCATAATTAATAATTCAAATTCAAATATTTGGATCTAACAACAAAAATAAATTTAAATTCAAAATTATAATTCAAATTTAAATATTCAAATTCAAATCTTCTCTCCCTCACATACACTTTGAAATAATAGTCCACCGCTACACCGCCGTTACACCGCCGCTACACCACACATATTCCGCCGCTACACCGCCGCGAGTATCCGTTGTCCAAAACGCCAATGAGAATAAGAAGATTTGGCCTACAAAAAATTTAAAAATAAATAGATGTAACTTTTAATGTTCTGAAATTTTTTTTATAACTATTTTGATACTCATAAATAATAAAATGGTTACCTTTGTATGAATAGTTGGCTACCAACTCCATCACATTCAAACGAAATTGGTAACTTAATAAAACTGAATTGGTAACCAAACTTTTATACCAAGGTAACCAAACTTTTATACCAAGATAACCAATCTACCTTCACACCTGCAGAATGAATTAGTTACCTTGGTCTGAAAGTTTGGCAACCAACTGCACGAAGGTTTGGCTACCAACTGTATTACATGCAAAATAAATTGGAAACTTAATAAAACAGAATTGGTTACCTTAGTATAAAGGTTTGGCTACCAACTGCATTATGAAAAAACTGTTGACAATTGACACATCTTTTTGCAAATTTGAATCTTATTCTCCTTTTGTCCCATAAATACACACTGCCAAAGCCAAAGCTCGTGTACTGCCATACTCTCCTCCTGTCCACTACTCCAAAACCCATCACCCATTATTATAAATACACACAGTCGAAGCTCGTGTACTGCCATACTCTCCTCCGCTACTCCAAGACCCATGGAGTTCCTTACCCCATTCCTAATATCCACAATTAGTGCCGCTATCTTTTCCTTTATACTCTTCTTGTTCATCACAGGGAGGGGGCGGGGGGAGGGGGCGGGGGTGGCGGAGGGAGGGAGTGGGGCGGGGGTGGCGGAGGGAGGGAGTGGGGCGTGGGCGGGAGGTGGAGAAGGGAGGCGGAGGAAGAGGAAGGAGCGGGTGTGGGGCGGGGGCGGGGGCGGGAGGAGTAGTGGCGGGGGGCGGAGGTGGGAAGACTGCTGGTGGAGCAGTGGCGGGGCGGAGGTGGAAGAAGGTTGCAGAAGAGGAGGAAGAAGAAGGCGGTTACTCAATTGATTCGTTAGATAAAAATATGGAGGTTGATGAGAGAAAAATATGGATGTTGATGAGAGAGATAATATTTAAATCCCTACAATCATGGACCATTATCAATAACTAATTAAATCAATCAACTAAATAAAAGGGATAAGATTGCACTTTTTTGTAATTAAATATTACATATATACTCTTTTTATAATTATTTTGTTTGTACACTTTTTTTGTAATATTTTAATAAAATGTACTAGTTATTGTAATTGTTCCTAAAAATTTTAATCTTGATCCAACTGAGCTTCACAGGGCTTGGTGTTCACAAAGTCTTAATTTTGAATTATCAGTAACCAACCCAACTATAACATCTATAACGACATTTTTATTATGAAAATAATAAAAATTATTGTGAATTTAATAATTTCCTACTCTAATTCATTGTTAAATTTCCTTTTGAGACATCCTTTTTAGGACTTAATTAACACGTTTAAGTATGTTACTATTTAATTTCTTGTTGCTAAATTAAGTATATTATATTGTAATATTGATATACTATTAATTTGGGTTATTTTTTTTTCATGATACCACTTGTTGAAATTAAATTTGACGTAAACACGTGTAAAAT
Source organism: Panax japonicus (assembly GCA_020205505.1). Taxonomy (NCBI): domain Eukaryota; kingdom Viridiplantae; phylum Streptophyta; class Magnoliopsida; order Apiales; family Araliaceae; genus Panax; species Panax japonicus. The sequence continues at coordinate 9,639 of JAINUV010001165.1, forward strand.
TTATATTGAGTGACGTGAAGTGTATGAGCCGTTAAACCTTATACATGAATAAAATTGTCTATTATATCTAAATTTTGTATTTAAACGTCTAATAAAAATCATATGTTATATCTAAATTAATAAATTTATGGATTTTATTATTTTATATTTCAGTATTATATAAAATAATCTTTTTCAATGCCACATCAGCATTCAGACGTATTTTTTGGTTAGAAAATTTTTTGACGTATCACTAACCAAAAGTTCTCCTAAAATATAAAACAAATAAAAACACTTGCCAACCCGTGACTACAAGAATATTATGTAATATTCGCAACTTTATGAAAAGATTTGTTTCCTGTCCTTCCAAACTTTAAACCAAATAATTCTACTGCTCGGTCATATGTATTGTGAGAATGTGAGAATTTTCTGTTACGATTATGACTTATATTAATATACGGAATTAAGTAAAATTATTGAATTGGAATATTATATTAAATAAATTGTTAAAATATTATTAATTATAATTATTCAGATAACTCGCAATTTAAAATTAACTTATAAAACCGCAAGATATATCATTATCCTTCTAATCAGTTAATAAAATCAACCCCGCCCATAAAAGTATCACATATTGCATGTGCGACGCTCATAAATTTGTTGTTGAGTTAAGTGGGTCATGTCAACAATAAATTTATGGGCGCCGAGAGTAGATCCTCTGTCTTTATTTGTCATGTCTCCCACTTAAATTTTGATATCTGGCTTCTTACTTAATAATAATTAATTCTAAAATTAAATAAGAAGTCAGATGTCAAAATTTAAGTGGAGGACACAAGGGAAAGAGGATCTGCTCTCATGAATGCCATCCCATGTAGTATACGAGTATTATATGATATTTTTGTGATAGTACCATTATTTATTATTTTTATGGAATATAAGTTATATATTATATATATAATAAAAAAAGAGAGCAAGAGGAGGCATATGAGTACAAAAGAATTGAAAAGAAAAGGATATGCAGCTAAGATTTGGGATGACCCACGTGCCAAACACAGTGCTAAATCAGGGAAGAATAATATCAGGCCTTTCTGATTGATTAAATCTCAACCAATGAAAAGAAAAGAAAAGAAAAGAAAAGAAAGGAAAGGAAAGGACAACCCAACAACCCCTCTTTCCTTTCTTTTCTCTTCGATTCTTCTCAGACTTACATTTTGACAAGATGTAACCTTCACTCCCTTGTTTTACCCAACTCGTTGCCAAAATTAATAAAGGAGAAGGAAACAAGTGATCTCCCCATTGCACCTTGTCAATCAAATGGTATGTACTGCTCTGCACTATCTATCTGCCTGCCTATCATATGCGCTACTCATGTGATTACATGCAAGCCGTATATCCAACCAAACACCTCTGGTTGGATTGTCTACTCCACAAAATAGGAGTGAAACTCGAATTTCTTAATAATATAATTTAAAATTAAATTTAAATATAAAAATTAATTTAAATAAAAGTATGAGTAAAATTTAAATAAATATATAGTTAACTCCTTTAAGATTCAAAATACTTAATTTTTTAATTATAATTTTATATTCGTAAAGTATAATAGTGAATATATATTTTTTATTTTTAAGTAAAATAACAAATTTAATTTATAGTTATATTTATTATAAAGGTAGTTATTATGTGTAGACTCGAATTCGAAACTCGCGAGTAGTTTGAATATATTCGAGTCGAGTTGAATATGAGTATAATTTTTTAAATACAACTCGAATTTGAGTATGAATTTAACGTTTCGAGCCGAATTCGAGCAACTCTATGTTCACATCAGTTCGACTCGTTTATACGATTTATTACATGACATGAAATGATTATTCTATTTCTTCTTTTTTATTTGATGATTGTAATTCTTTTTTATTTAAAAGATTTTTTTTTATCCTAATAAATGCCTTCTTCTTTTAGAAATTGATGGATGGGGAAACTTCAAATCATGAAATTGACAGAATATGTATGTATTTCTTTTCTTAGCATGTAAAGAATTTGGCTACATTGCCAAAAATATTACTGGTGCCAAACTAAGTTGATATAAATTTTAATAAAAAAAATAAAAAAAATGTTACGATAACTTATGTTAAAAAAATATTTTTTATAAAAAAATCTATATATTTCTTTTTTTGTTTCTTTTATTTCATTGTTCTGATTTCTGAAGAATAATTAATTAGGTCAGGAAAAGACAGTTGAAGAAAATGTGATTACATATTTATAGATTTAGATCCTTTTCATTATACCTTCGCTCCATGTAATACCCAATAAAAATAAAAAAAATATATTTTTTTTAAATTTATTGACTGGACTTTGCTTTTTATTTGAGTTAAATTGGTCATTTAATTTATGTGAACCGATAAGTATTAGTAAGTGATGGATAAATTAATTTGATAAAATTGCGTTTTAAAAACAATTAAATTTAATTTATATGTTGGTGATATTAAATCCTATTATAATTAAAAAATTAATAAAATCTCTTAATAAATAAACAAATAAAACCTAATTTACTCGATATTGCGTCTAACATGAATTAGTTGAGGTAAAAGAAGAGAGCAGTCGCAACTGACCAAAAAGAAAGGAGGGATCAAATTATAATTGGGTGAGATAAAGGAACAATGATTGGCATCTATTTTTGATTAAACTCAGTTATATATCTAATAAAATACAAATGATTTTGAATTTCCCGCTCACTTAATAAATCATCTGGGCCGTCCAAAGTTTGGGATAAATCTCACCGTTCATACATCTATCTAATAAAATACATCTATCTATCTAATAATCTAATAATAATTTAATAAAATACAAATGACTTTAAATTTTCCGCTCACTCAATAAATTATTTTGGTCGTTCAAAGTTTGAGATAAATCATATTGTCCATACAGTGCCGAAGGCACGTGACCCAACTAGTATATGTATATTAGTTAATTACCGGTGCACGACGCAACGAAATACTCACTCTCCATTTCAACCATCTAAAAATTATAATGAATTTGAATCGTACTTATGCTTTTCCGCTCAAATTTAAATTGGGTTCTATCTTATTATTATAGATCTGTGTTTCTTTTACGTACAATTAAAAGTTAATTAATACTGAGGTTGTGTTTAATAAAAATGAATGTTAAAGATCTGAATAATTTAGACATCTGAATAATATAGAGTATCTGTCTAGAATTGTATCTGAATAAAAAATATTGTTTGATAACTAATGTTTTCAAAATATCTGAATAACACTATTTTACCATTTTAACCCTCCATCCATTAACTTTCAATTTCAGCAAAAAACTCTTCTATCTTCTTCCCTTCATTTTCTCTCTTCGCTCTGAGATTCTTCAATTCACAAATAATAAAAATATTATTTAATTAATATAGATAAAAAAATAGAATTAAGCAACGCAAATTTGGGATGATTTTTCATCATCTTCTTCTATTTCTTTTTTTCTTTTAGAGATAATATGTCATTATAACAGATTTGAGATGTGATGGGTTCTTTGTGTGTCATGAGGTCATTGTTTTCGTTCGTCGCCATTGTTTCATCGTCGCTAGAAATTTTCGATTAAAAATCCTAGGTTTTGATTTAACATTACTTGCTAGCCACAAGCCACATGTGACGCCTCCAAAATAGGTATACACAACACATTCTGAGTCGCCAAATACATGGTACAATATTCAAATACAAACTTAATTTATACAATACGACAAACATAAACTGAGAGTTTTGACACGAATATTGTCTCGTAGACAATATCCAAACTCAAATGAAATCATCATTACAATTATTATCACACTATTTCACATAATAGTGAGGACTACTATAGTAACCATCTGGACCGTCACTCCATTCACCGACTAGTCCCAACTATATTATCATTTTCTAAAGAGAACAATGAAAAAAAAGGGTGAGCTCAACCTAAGATAATGCAGAATAAATTACCGTTAGCATTCAACAGTGTTAAATTGATAGAATATAATAGACAACAAGTTTAATTGCAGTGGAACAAATAATCCATTAGAAGAGTCAAGTAAAGCACGATATCTACTGTGACGCCCCCAAAACAGGTATACATGACCTATTCTGAGTCGCCAAATACATGGTACAGAATACAAATACAATCTTAAATATACAACATGAGCTGTGAGTTTTAATACAAATATTGTCTTCCAGACAGTATTCAAACTCAAAATAAGTCCTCAATACATTTATTATCTCACTATTTCATAGAATTGTGAGGACTACTAATGCTATCATCTGGACCGTCACTCCGTTCCCCGACTAGTCCCTCCTACGTTCTCATTTCATGAAGAGAACAATGAAAGCAAAAGGGTGAGCTCAACTAGCCCAGTAAGAAATATTATGACTAAGATAATGCAGAATAAATTATCATTAGTCTTCAATAATGTTAAACTGATAAAATATAATAGACATCAAGTTTAACTGCAGTGGAACAAGCAATCCATTAGAAGAGTCAAGTAGAGAATAAAATCTACTATCTTCAATGATTTAAAAGGTTTTTCATCACTTTTATCGCTAAGACTCAGCTTATTAAATAAAACACGTCATCCCTGCACTACGACCAAAGATATTCATTAGTATCACGACCACAGATTATCCATGAACTACGAGCCAATGATATTCGTGTTTTCATCAATGGTCATGATCATGTCAACAACTGTCCATCAATGCACTACGAGCTAATGAGGACTTTTACCACATCATTTGTAACATTACGGTCATGACTATACCGAATAATCCATGGTCATAATCATACCAAGTCCATCTATGCACTACAGGCCACAGATGACTTTCAAAATAATATAAACATGAGGATGATGACAATGACATAATAATTCAATAAAACAAGTTCAAGAATTAAATTTTAAAGATTTATAAGTTAATTTATCCCGAACTCAAAAACGTCCAAATTGTCAACATGATACTGCTTTGTGGAGTAAAATTCAAGAATGCTCAGAAGAATATTTCCATGAAAAGCTACTAGATGAAGCGCAAATATCCAGGATATTCTACTAATTTCATGGAGTATAGAAGCCAAAACCAACTGAGTATAATAGAATATATGAAACTGAAAATGGATTTTCGCCCGCCATGCGGTAATCCACGTAGACAAATCATTTCCATAATTTAATAAGGAATGAATACGAAAGATCATTCACCATGCATGTGGTAATCCACATAGACATGTTATTCCAACAGAATAATAAAGAATGAAATAACAGAAGAATTCACCATGCATGCGATAGACCGCACAAAAAGGTTATTTCCAACAGAATAATAAAGAATGGAACCAGGTCATGCGAAATCCGCACAGACAGGATATTCCAACAGAATAATAAAGAATGAAATAACAACAGAATTCACCAGGCATGCGATAGACCGCACAGACAGGTTATTCCAACAGAATAATAAAGAACGGAACCAGGTCATGCGTAATCCGCACAGACAGGATATTCTAACAGAATAATAAAGAATGGAACCAGGTCATGCGTAATCCGCACATACAAGATATTCCAACAGAATAATAAAAAATGGAACCAGGTCATGCGTAATCCGTACAGACAGGATATTCCAACAGAATAATAAAGAATGGAATAACATAAAAATTTAACCATGTATGCGGTACTTCGCATAGACAGGTTATTCCAACATAATAATAAAGAATGGAATAATAGAAGAATTTCACCATGTACGGTACTTCTTATAGACAGGCTATTCCAACATAATAATAAAGAATTAGAATAACAAAAGCTCTCTTCATAAATACGAAAGAAATAATACCCCTTACCTTAGAATAAAGCTGGATACTAGAATAGAGAGGTAGCAGACTTCTCTTCTTATTTTTCTCTATAATAATTGCTCTATAGCTTTAGTGAATTGGTGAGAAATGAAGGAAGAATGAGCTTCTATTTATAGAAAAATATAGTTTCGATAATTGCATGTTTTGGGGCTAGAAAAATTACAGTACAATACCTTCAACTTTTCTTTCAATTTTAACTTTGGCCTGCAAGTATTATCAAACTTGCACCACCTCCACTAATAGTAAATAATGTGAATAAATAGTTTAATCATGTGATTCAATAGTTATAATTATGTGAAAATACGAATAACAATATAGTACCTCCATCTTTAACTTAGTAATGCAAATATTATCAATCTTGCACCAACTCCCCTAATAGTACATGAATATGAATTAATAGTACACAAATATGAATAAATAGTTATAATCATGTGAATTAATAGCAATTAATTCCTCATTTATTCGATTAATTACCCGATAACTTCCAGACATCAAATATTATCGAAATAAATGTCGATTTTCACTAACATTAATAATTCCAACACAATGGAACTATCAATTTCATCTTTAATCAACACGAACTTATTCATCATTAATATTATAACTCACAATATTTAACAACCAGGTCGTTCCCAGGAAAGAGGGGGCTTTCCGATAAGGATTTTTCTTTATTGGCGCGCAATTAGATGACCAAACCTCTCCTTGACAGAACTTCTAGACATTGTAAATATTGCAATTTAATAATATGAATAACTTTGTCGTCTCAATTATTGATCTAATAATATATCATAATATACAGAAGATACTGTGACAATAATCGAATCAATAATATGAGAGATATGATGCAACAATTACTGTAGCAATAATTAAGTATAACTGAGTGACTTCTTATGTAAGCATCAATAATCAATACTGTGTGCTACTATGCAACCACGCATATTATTATAGATCTGTGTTTCTTTTACGTATAATTAAAAGTTAATAATTAATACTGAGGTTGTATTTAATAAAAATGAATGTTAAAGATCTAAACAATTTAGACATCTGAATAATATAGAGTATCTGTCTAGAATTGTATCTGAATAAAAAATATTGTTTGATAACTAATGTTTTCAAAATATCTGAATAACACTATTTTACCATTTTAACCCTCCATCCATTAACTTTCAATTTCAGCAAAAAACCCTCCTCAATCTTCTTCCCTTCATTTTCTCTCTTCGCTCTGAGATTCTTCAATTCACAAATAATAAAAATATTATTTAATTAATATAGATAAAAATTTTTTTTTGAATTAAGCAACGCAAATTTGGGATGATTTTTCATCTTCTTCTTCTATTTCTTTTTTTTTCTTTTAGAGATAATATGTCATTATAACAGATTTGGGATGTGATGGGTTCCTTGTGCGTCATGAGGTCACTGCTTCCGTTCGTCGCCATTGTTTCACAGTCGCTAGAAATTTTCGATTAAAAATCCTAGGTTTTGATTTAACATTACTTGCTAGCCACAAGCCACATGTGACGCCTCCAAAATAGGTATACACAACACATTCTGAGTCGCCAAATACATGATACAATATTCAAATACAAACTTAATTTATACAATACGACAAACGTAAACTGAGAGTTTTTGATACGAATATTGTCTCGTAGACAATATCCAAACTCAAATGAAATCATCATTACAATTATTATCACACTATTTCACAGAATAGTGAAGACTACTATAGCAACCATCTGGACCGTCACTCCATTCACCGACTAGTCCCAGCTATATTATCATTTTCTGAAGAGAACAATGAAAAAAAGGGCAAGCTCAACTAGCCCAGTAAAAAATATTATAACTAAGATAATGCAGAATAAATTACTGTTAGCCTTCAACAGTGTTAAATTGATAGAATATAATAGACAACAAGTTTAATTGCAGTGGAACAAATAATCCATTAGAAGAGTCAAGTAAAGCACGATATCTACTGTGACGCCCACAAAACAGATATACATCACCTATTTTGAGTCGCCAAATACATGGTACAGAATACAAATACAATCTTAAATATACAACATGAGCTGTGAGTTTTAATACAAATATTGTCTTCCAGACAGTATTCAAACTCAAAATAAGTCCTCAATACATTTATTATCTCACTATTTCATAGAATAGTGAGGACTACTAATGCTATCATCTGGACCATCACTCCGTTCTCCGACTAGTCCTTGTTACGTTCTCATTTCCTGAAGAGAACAATGAAAGCAAAAGGGTGAGCTCAACTAGCCCAGTAAGAAATATTATGACTAAGATAATGCAGAATAAATTATCATTAATCTTCAACAATGTTAAACTGATAAAATACAATAGACATCAAGTTTAACTGCAGCGGAATAAGCAATCCATTAGAAGAGTCAAGTAGAGAATAAAATCTACTATTTTCTATGATTTAAAAGGTTTTTCATAACTTTTATCGCTGAGACTCAGCTTATTAAATAAACCACGTCATCCTTGCACTATGGCCAAGGATATTCATTAGTATCACGACCATAAATTATCCATGAACTACGGGCCAAGAATATTCGTGTTTTCATCAATGGTCATGATCATGCCAACAACTGTCCATCAATGCACTACAGGCCAATGAAGACTTTTATCACATCATTTGTAACATTACGGTCATGACTATACTGAATAATCCATGGTCATAATCATATTAAGTCCATCTATGCACTACAGGCCACAGATGACTTTCAAAATAATATAAACATGAGGATGATGACAATGACATAATAATTCAATAAAATAAGTTCAAGAATTAAATTTTAAAGATTTATAAGTTAATTTATCCTGAACTCAAAAACGTCCAAATTGTCAACATGATACTGCTTTGTGGAGTAAAATTCAAGAATGCTCAGAATAATATTTTCATGAAAAGCTACCAGATGAAGCGCAAATATCCAGGATATTCTACTAATTTCATGGAGTATAAAAGTTAAAACTTTAACCAACTGAGTATAATAGAATATATGAAACTGCAAATGGATTTTCGCCTGTCATGCGGTAATTCACGTTGACAAATCATTTTCATAATTTAATAAGGAATGAATACGAAGGATCATTCCCCATGCATGTGGTAATCCACATAGACATGCTATTCTAACAGAATAATAAAGAATGAAATAACAGAATAATTCACCATGCATGCGATAGACCGCACAGAAAGGTTATTCCCAACAGAATAATAAGGAATATAACCAGGTCATGTGAAATCCGCACAAATAAGATATTCCAACAGAATAATAAAGAATGGAATAACAACAGAATTCACCAGGCATGCGATAGACCGCACAGACATGTTATTCTAACAGAATAATAAAAAACGGAACCAGGTCATGCGTAATCCGCATAGACAGGATATTCCAACATAATAATAAAGAATGGAATCAGGTCATGCGTAATCCGCATAGACAGGATATTCCAACAGAATAATAAAGAATAGAATAACAGAAGAATTTAACCATGTATGCGGTACTTCGTATAGACAGGTTATTCCAACATAATAATAAAGAATGGAATAACAGAAGAATTTCACCATGTATGCGGTACTTCATATAGACAGGTTATTCCAACATAATAATAAAGAATTGGAATAACAAAAGCTCTCTTCATGAATACGAAAGAAATAATACCCCTTACCTTAGAATAAAGCTGGATACTGGAATAGAGAGGTAACAGACTTCTCTTCTTATTTCCCTCAATTATAAATGCTCTATAGCTTTAGTGAATTGGTGAGAAATGAAGGAAGAATGAGTTTCTATTTATAAAAAAATATAGTTTCGATAATTGCATGTTTCGGGGCTCGAAAAATTACAGTACAATACCTCCAACTTTTCTTTCATTTTTAATTTAGTCCTGCAAGTATTATCAAACTTGCACCACCTCCACTAATAGTAAATAATGTGAATCAATAGTTCAATCATGTAATTCAATAGTTATAATCATGTGAAAATACGAATAACAATATAGTACCCCTATCTTTAACTTAGTTATGCAAGTATTATCAATCTTGCACCAACTCCCCTAATAGTACATGAATGTGAATTAATAGTACACAAATGTGAACAAATAGTTATAATCATGTGAATTAATAGCAATTAATTCCTCATTTATTCGATTAATTACCCGATAACTTCCAGACATCAAATGTTATCGAAATAAATGTCGATTTTCACTAACACTAATAATTTCAACATAATGGAACTATCAATTTCATCTTTAATCAACACGAACTTATTCATCATTAATATTATAACTCACAATATTTAACAACCAAGTCATTCTCAGGAAAGAGGGGGCTTTTCGATAAGGATTTTTTATTGGCGCGCAATTAGATGACCAAACCTCTCCTTGACAGAACTTCTAGACATTTTAAATATTGTAATTTAATAATATGAATAACTTTGTCGTCTCAATTATTGATTTAATAATATATCATAATATACAGATGATACTGTGACAATAATCGAATCAATAATATGAGAAATATGATGTAGCAATTACTTTAGCAATAATTGAGTATAACTGAGTGACTTCGTACGTAAGCATCAATAATCAATACCGTGTGCTACTGTGCAATCACGCGTATTACTGTACTTCTATCACCGGGTGTTTAAACAGTTAACGGTAAAAGTTTTGCCGTTATTTTTATAAAAAGTTATTTATGTCGTTTTCTAACTTCGACAATAATTCTGTTGTGGGGTCCACCAATGATTGTGCCGTTGTACGATTATTCCCTGATAAAACGAATATTCCCCGACCAAACGAATATTTTATGACAACTTGCTTACTTTACAAAATTTGTAAATATTACCCACAACTATAACATTATATCAAATTCATACTTTATTACTCAAAATGATAATTAGAAAAAATTAAACTTTTATTCATAAAAGTTGGAGTCTTACACCACATCTCCGATCGGGAAAAAGAAAAAAACATAATAGAAAATAAAAACGTGTTAAAGTCGCCGCCTCTACTCCGTGTCACTGATTTTGGTTTTGAAATCTCATTATATTGGTTGATTTATAAAATTCAATTTGGGCATATGAGGGAGAGGAGGGAAAGGGACATGATCAATTTGGGCAAATGGGCATCAGGAAATCGTTGAGGTAGGGGATACAAAAAGAATTTTGTAATACTAAAAAAAGGTTATTTTTGTTCAAAAAAATATAAACTTATTCAAATGTGCATCTAAATAGTTAAAATTTAATTTTGTATCTTACCTATTAACAGATATTAAGAGGCAAAAATTTTTTTATCAAATAAATTTAGCTTCTGACCGAATCAAAGTTACTCCTATTAAAAGGTACGTATTCAGATATAAGTAAACACGGCTTGAGTATGGGTAATTTGAATTCAAACACCAAGTTACATAATAGTGTGTTGCTTTCTTTTGATACTTATATTATAATAGTTCACTTGCTATGATTCAATAAATATATTATATGATTATATATATAGTATCATGTATAAACATATGTGCATGTGTATGTTATATATTACTTCTTCCGTTCCATATTAAACGTGAGAATAACAATAAAAATAATTTAAAAAATTAATTCGTGTGAGAATTAGCAAGAAATAATTAATGTTAGTGTCATAGAAAAGTGAATGAATACTTCAATTAAAAAGTAATTTAGGTAAAAAATATTATTAATTAACGTGCCGAAATCAATTAAAACGTTTAATACGGAACAATAATTAATAATTGAAGTGTACGAAGATTGGAAGTGATTTCATGAAAAGTTTAATTAAAGTAACTTGTTGCTTCCATGTATTTTGGTTATAAAAGACAAATTAATTTTTATAAATATATATGGCTTGCAGTAGCTGTTCTTGTTTCACACTAATATATGTTAACACTAAGTGACCACATAAATATTATACAATAATAAAGTAAGCAATTGAATTGATTAATTAAACTTAACTCGGTAGTAGCAATACGTTGTATATATTAGTAGTCATGCATGTATGTTTAACATAATTATAAAATTTAATGATTGTTAAATTTAAAATTAAGTTTCTTATTAAACTTATAAATCATTTATTCTTTTTAATAAATTTGAACGAATGAAATTTAACGAACTATATTAATCTGATATTATAATTTTGGGTATTACATTATTTAATTCAGGTACGAATTTTGCACTTTTGTAAAGTTCAATTAGTTCGCTTTGTTCCTCGTTTCGAAATTGATTATTATTTCACATAATTGTTTCTTGTGAAATTAATATGATAGTTTTATGTTAGCGTTGATACATATAATCATGTAGTATTTATTTTGATATTTGTAAAAATATACATGTCAAAATATTTTAGAGACTTTATGTTGATGATTCGATGTACATATTAGAACCCATTTGTATTAGTATTGTGTCGCATGTGTTGTGATATTATATTATATCTTTGTTAGAATATACTGTACGGTATACCTGAGCTATAATCACTATGGGAATTGAGGGTACCACATACATTCCTTCTTGGCACGGATGCATGTCACTTTCTGTTGTGCGGTGTGATCTCCATTTTTGCTCGCTCCGATGGGAGTTGGTCATATGATGATTCTGTTGTGAGAAGCGTATGAGTCGCTACTAATTTTCTGTTATGTTCTATTCTACGAATTGATAAAATATTTGTGCCAAACATGATTTTGATTTTAATTATATGCATTTGAATTGCGTTGTCCGTTATGTGATCGTATAATGTGACATATTTTAATTGCTCCGTGTGACTGGTATTATTTATAACCCACTATAGAGATGTTATATGCAGGTGTTTGAAGGCTGAGCAACCATTAAAAATACCTACCCGAAAGATTAAAGATCAAATGGTCTAATTTATAGCTAGTTAATGTCAAAGTGATTTAACAATATTTATCGAGTAGCTAATTATCAACTAAATCATTTGTGACCATGCAAAAATACTAAAGAGTACCAAACAAAAGTAATTCATTAATAAAAAAAGGTTGATGTAATCATACAGCCGAATTTTACTGCAGCTGCAGATGGAAGAATCGAACAAGAAGAATATGAATATAGACATATAGCTCATGCTACAAGTAACATCCCATGCAATATTTCACAGAGAATGAATGGTCAATCCAATCCAGATTTTTACCCAAAGGTACTATGGACAAAACCGGTGATCATCCAGATGATCCATGCATCAACTCTCTCTCTCTCTTCTCAATTACCATAGATGTAGAGATCAGAGAAAGAAAAGGAAAGGAGATGGAGGTGATGAAAAGACAGGTTGAAGTGATATTCAAACTGTCATCACTTGCTTTACGTGCTAGTCTTTGCATGGGACCCCTCTTGTCCCCCAATTCAATATTTCCCGTTTTCCATTAATTTCCTCCACCATTTTTCATTTTCCTCTGTCCTCTCTCTCTCTCTCTCTATATATATATATATATATATATATAGCTTCTCATTCTTTCCTTCTCTTCCTCCTCATTCACCTCTCTTTTTCTTCTCCCTCTTTAAAATCTTCTAAGTTTTCCGGCCCTTTCCCTATCTACCTCTCAATGAATTTATAACAAAAACCCAGGCAAAAGTTTCATCAATAGCCACAAATAATTATAAAGCGCCGCTATAACCTTCTCTCTTTTTATTAAACTAGATAGTCTTGTCAATAAGCCGCAAATATTATAAAGCGCCCATAAAGCTCTCACTACTAACAAATAACTACAAAAACAAAAAAAAAATCATGTCCGCCGCAGTAGCTGCCCTTACTAACCGGTGCTCCACCAAAAGTACCCAGACCGACACCAACTACATTGCCGATAACCACCACGTGTTTCCACCGCCACCGCCACCGCCACCACTCAGCCGCTACGAGTCCCAAAAACGCCGCGATTGGAACACATTCGGCCAATACCTAAAAAACCACAGGCCCCCACTGGCACTTGGCCGGTGTAGTGGGGCCCACGTGCTAGAATTCCTCCGGTACCTCGACCAATTCGGAAAGACAAAAGTCCACGCAAACAACTGTCCATTTTTCGGTCACCCTCACCCGCCAGCACCGTGTCCTTGCCCACTCAAACAAGCGTGGGGTAGCCTCGACGCTCTCGTGGGCCGCCTCCGTGCCGCATTTGAAGAGCACGGTGGGTCCCCTGAGACCAACCCATTTGGCGCACGCGCCGTCCGGTTGTATTTGAGGGAAGTGAGGGACTTTCAGGCTAAGGCTAGAGGGATAGCTTATGAAAAGAAGAAAAGGAAGAAGCCACATCCGCAGCAACAACAGCCGCAAGATCATAAACTTGATCACGATCATAAGTCAAATGGTCATGAGATGATTGGTCAACAGGGGTATACTGGTCAAGTATGTGGAGGTGGTTTTGATGGTTTGGGGATGGCGGGTTCATCGGATCATTCTCGATGCTCCATGTTCCATATGTCCATCTTCAATTAGTAATTAGGGTTTATGTTTGTTTACCCTCTTTGATTTCAAGTAGTATTTATTTTGGGGGTTTTGTTAATTAATGGGTAATGGAAAGGTTTTTTTTAGAACCCTACTTTGGATGAATTGTCAATAGTTTTGGCGGCAATATATTATGGAAATTGTTAAAATTTAAATTGATTTACAACTTATTTTAATTTGTGATTTGTAAGTAAAAGTATTTGGCATTTATTTGATTTATAAGTCAAAAATTAAATTAAAATAAGTTTTGAAGGTGTTATAAATTAAAAAATAAGTTGTTTAACACAACATTACAAAATTACTCGTTGCCTAACACCTGCCCTCCAAGTTCTATCTAACTGTTCAAAGAGGAATTTTTTTTATTGGTCGCTACTCTATTAGAGATTTTTTTTGTTGACCGCTATTTGTTAGAAATTTTTTTTGCTGGCCGCTACTAAGAATAATGGTCAGGAGAAATATATCCCCACCTTAGTTAGATTTAAACAATTTTAATGTATACAATATTTATATAAATAATTTCTTTAGTAATAAAATTTAACATTGTCAACTATATATATATATATTGTATTTATTTTTATAAATAATTTCCTAAGTAATAAAATTTTAAATTGTTAATTATATTCAATGTATTTATTTGTATAAATAATTTTTTAAGTAATAAAATTTAACATTGTCAAATATATTTAATATATTTATTTATAAAATATTTGTATAAATAATTTCTTATGTAATATAATTGAATATTGTCGATTATTGTGACATTATTTAAAATTTAAGCCTCATATTGTACTGCAACTTAGAATTATATTACAAATTAATACATTGAAACTATATAAATTTAACTAAGGTGAGGGTGTTTAAGGCATTTCTTATGGTCATTACTTTTAGGGGTAAAGGTCCAAAAATACCCCTGATGTTTACCCCAAAATCCCACTTACACCCTAAACTAATTTTTTTTTTAAAAATACCCTTAAGGTTACAAATTTTAGGTCAACCGTGCCCCTCTCGTTAAAAATTTTCCAACTGGACAAACGGACCTTAATAGCAACCGACACGTGGCAAAATAAAATTTAATAATTTTTTTTTATTATTTTCTAACCTTCTTTTTCTCTCTCTCTTTCTTCTCCCTCTTTTCTCTCTCTCCTTTCTTCTCTCTTTGTTACAAAAATCAAAAAACTGAAATCACGAATTGCCTCCAATTTTCTTTCTGATACCTAGTGGCTTCTTCACATCTCTCACTCTCCTTCAAAATCAATAGAGGAGAGAGAAACAATGATCGAGTTGGGCTTAATAATGAGAATCCTTGGGTCGAATCCTCATCGAAAGTGGGTGGAGTAGATGGTTCTTCTGTCCCAGGATATTCTAACGGTCATTCCTTAAAATTGATGCCAAACACTTGTAATCTGGAGAACCACCATAAACTGATTACACCAGAGTCCATCCTTTCATCACATGATATGCTAACCTCTGTCGCATTTTTAGACCCTATGCCTCGCCCAGATTCAGCATCAATATTGGTTGATGATAAATTAGTTTCTTTGATTATTTCCAATTCAGAATCAGGAACTTATTTAGTCAGGATCAAAGAAAAAAGTATTAATGAAGTATCGAAGGAAACAAATCATGTAGTAAAAATTGAAGACGCCAATATGCCATGTATCTCTGGCCTAATGCAAAATCAGAAACCAGATGACAAGGCATCTCCTGAGGCTATCAATTTAAATTGCTTAAGACCTACTGAAGAGAGCAGTGGAGTTGAGAAATCAAAAGGGGTTAGAGGTTCTATCTCTCTTGATAGTCTTGATAGTGATCAGGAGCTTTAAGCTGATTGTTTAATAAAGAAATATCTTAAAAACAAATTAAGTAAAGAACAAAACTAACACCAATTAATCACTCAACAATCACAACAAATGCCTAAACTATAACAAATATCTAAACTATAACAAATATCCTAAAAACAGAGACTTTTCTGTCCCAATTCATTTTATTTCTTAAAAACCTAAATTTCAAACACATGTATACATAATTTATATATCTGGACATACAATCATACATAGATTAACATAGATAGAAAAGAGAAACTCATATCCGTATTTGATGAGGGATAAATTCGCAGATCGAAGGGTTTTGATACTTTATACTGGTCTTTCCCTCTCTAAAGACTTGGTTGTTTCTCTCTCCTCTATTGATTTTGAAGGAGAGGGAGAGATGTAAAGAACAAATGAGATAGAGAAATAAGGGAAACTCATACCCGGACTTGGTTTTGTTTCTCTCTCCTCTCATGATTTTAGTTTTGTGATTTTGGAATAGAGGAAGAAGAAAAGAGATAGAGAAAAGAGAGAGAAGAAAGAGAGAGAGAAAAAGAAGGTTAGAAAATATAAAAAAAATTATTAAATTTTTTTTGCCATGTGTTGGTTACTATTAAGGTCCGTTTGTCCAGTTGGAAAATATTTAACGGGAGGGGCACAGTTGACCTAAAATTTGTAACGTTAAGGGCACTTTTGAAAAAAAAATAGTTTAGAGTTTAAGTGGGATTTCGGGGTAAACATTAGGGGCATTTTTGGACCTTTGCCCTTACTTTTAGTAGTGTCCATCAAAAACAAAATATTCTCTAACTGCTACTGAGAGTAGCGGCTAACAAAAATAAAAAAAATTCTCTAGCCACTACTCTTAGTAGCGGCCATTAAAAAAAGTTCTCTTTTGGTTATTAGATATTTGAATGAACGGTGTAAAATCTATTTATTAGAATAATGTTCATAACAATCGTTTGCTATGGATCATCACTCTCTATATATGTATATGTAGTTGTGATTAATGGATAAAATGCATGGTTTTATTAATTGGAACTTTCAAATTGGGACAACGAAAGTATAATTTTATTCTTATAAAGTTTAACCCAAAATGGAGTTTGGTGATCGTATGAATGAAATTTCGTAAATGGCCATGGCGATGATAGATATAATGTGATCATTGTATATTATCTCCTTCGATTCAATTTATTTAATTTGTCACATTTTTATGTTTCAAAAAAGTGTAGTACTATAGGTTTATGTATAAGTAATACAAATAATTAATCTTAAATTGTTGTAGGTGAGAATAATTAATTTAATTTTGGGATGTTTGATAAAAATTGAATGAAAAAAGTTATTTGATAATTGATATGTCTGAAACATTTGAATAACAGATTTTTATTATTTTACCCCTCTAAAAAATTCAAAAAATTATTATAAATTTATTTAATATTAATTAATATAATATTGTAAAAATAAAAATAAATCATTCAGCCACTCATCCAGTAAAAAAAATAGGACTAAACCATTCAGCCCAAATCGTCTGAATAGTTCAGCCATTCAAATGATTTTTTCAAAAAATAAACGCACTGAATGACTGAATCGATTAGCCATTCAGTAATTGATGTGTTAAAAATATGTAACTGCAAGTGCACAGTGTCAAATTGAAGAACTGGCAAGTACAGGTCGAACCCACAGAGACTAGATTAATTCTTTAATATATCCTTAATATTTATTTTAGGCAAATTAGAAATAAAGATTGAGAATTAATTAACTAGAATATGAAAACAATTAACGAGAATGCAATCTAAGAATCTGAATCCACTAAATAATAAACATAACATATAATTCAATCTCTTCTATTTTTATAACTCAAATTATGATTTTGATCTCCCTTCCCTTTAATTTAGTAATTTACAATTAACGTGGGCAAGTATAGACTATGAAAATTTAAGGATTAACTATAACCCATCAAAACTTCTTTGAGCAAGCGTGGATTATGAAAAACTCACATCTTAACAATAATCTATCAAAACCTCTTAATTAATTTAAAATCACATAAGAACTATAAAACGAAGGTATTTCAATAACGAAACATGAAGGCGAAATCAATTAAACATAAAAGCATAAATAATAGAAGAGATAAAAAATATTATTAGGAATAATTATTTAATTTCATCTTCATCCTAGATTAAAGAAATTGACTAGACATGAAAATAAATAAATTAACTAAAATAAAGAAGAAGTAGAAGATTGAAAATAAATAAGAAAACTCCCTTTATTCACGATCCTCCAACAAGCGTTGAAACATAATTTAATTTACTCCTACTCCTAACCTAAAGTAATACAATACTTAAATCCTTCCTTCTCTCTAAAACAAGAGGCCTATTTATAGGGAAAATAACTTTGAACCCTAATTTAGATTCATTGAACTTGGACACTTTGATTCCCTTTCCATGTAGGATTCAACTTCCTAGTAGCAATCAACTTCAAAAAGATCTTCTAGATAGACTTTTCTTTCTCTTGTTGGATTTGAATTGCACTAAGATTGTTCCACCTCTTTCCTTCTCCTTGTCAGATTCTTCTTGGACAATCCTTATATGAATAAGAGCATTAAATATAGCTTGATCACCAAGATTTTGTCTTTATTGCAATAAATATTAAATCCTACAAAATAAAATAAAACATATTAATTTAATAAACTAATATAATTAAAAGGACAAAATTAGAGATAATTAAATGTATGAATTACGTGTCTATCAAATACCCCCATACCTAGCTTTTGCTCGTCCTCGAGTAAAATAAAAAATAAAAAATAAAAATAAAATAAAAATTACAATACCCCATTTTCGTAGGAAACACGATTACACTTAGCATGTGCAACAAGCCTTTAAACCCCAAGGTTACCCCAAGTGGACGAGTTGTGTCTCGTGAGGGTTTGCAGTGAATATACCCACAAAATTTAAAAATATTTTTTGGGTTCAACAAATTATGAAATTGAAAGAAAACTTCTAAATATTTATGGGCATTATACATAAGCAAGATTAAATTCAAAATCACACTTTCACCTTATCAAAAATATTCGATCTTCATTTTAGACACCATCCTTCATTAAATCAATTTCATGTAATGCATGCATGTGTATGTGATGTAACTCTTAGTAGGGATTTTTATCATGAAAATCAAGCAAACTCTTTTTTTCTTTGTCTTTCTTTTTTTTTTCCTTCTTTTTTCTATTTTTTTTTTATTCTTGACTTGTGCAATGTCTCATTTTCTTAGGCTTTTCAGAGTTACCCATGTAGAGCGAGCGTTAGACCAATGACTCCCAAACCAGATGGCTTTAGGGCACTATGTGTAGAGACACCCTTAAGGATTTACTAACTCGAGTAACAAAGGCCACAAAATTAGACTAGTCAAGCAGCTTTTATCCATCATACTTTTCTGCGTGAATATCGATGCTTCCCGAGGCTTGGATACCCAGTTATTTCGTTTAATGGACATTGAAGCAGTTATTTATTTCTTTTCTTTTTTTCAACTTTTCTCAACTTCATTTTTTTTTTCTTCTTTTTTTTCTTTCTTCTTTTTTTTTTCTTTCTTTTTTTTTTGAAATTACTCGAATCATGGTTTATACCCCACAACTAAGAATTAGTGCAAACGTGAAGTGCAAAAATGCTTGTGAAATCAATTTTAAATCCAGATGGTGTTTTGAACTAAGATTTCATATTTTATCAAAAATTCAAGAGTTCTAAATCTTTCAATCTCACTCATGCGCTTTGCTCCATAAACACTTATTAGAATTAACTCAATTCATAAAAAGTCAAACAAAATTTTTAATTTTTAATTTTTAATTTTATTTATTTTTTTTCCTAAAAAAAAAATCTAATAAAAATAAACTCCCCCATACCTAAATCATGCATTGTCCTCAATGTATGCAAATGAAGAAAAGAGAACAAAGATATGAAAGAATTGTACCTTGTATGCGGGGCATTTGGTCTGCAAGAAGATGTGGTGAGAAAAAAAACAAATGTACATATCTACAAATTTTATAAATCCTAAAAATTATGTGACTAAAAATGAATGTTACAAATGGATAAGTGAGTGTGAAATTTTCATTATTTGCAGGAGGTCTAGAAAATTGAAAATAGTCAGAATTTTCATCACAGTTATGCTTCAAGGTTACCTCAAGAAAACTTTCATTAACATGTTCAAATGATGGAAGAGTTGGTTCAAATACATGTTCTAGTTTAGTTGACTTATTTGTAGTGGATCTCAACAGCTCATCTGCCTCCCACCGTCATCCCCCTTCTCCCGCCCCCCTTTCTCTACCCCACCCCACCCCACCCCTCTCCCCCTCCCCTCCCCTCCCCTCATCTTCCTCCGCCTCCTCCCGTCCCTTTTCTCCTTCTCCCCCAGATCGATCCAAGATGGCCGTCGATGGAGATCCCGCCACTGGCCGCGATGGAGGCCCCTCCACCACCCGTTGTTTCCCGTCCACCATCGATCTGTTCTCCAACTCTACCGGTAATCAAACCTTAATATGTTGGTAACCAAATAGGCATACCAAGGTAACCAAACCTTCATAACAAGGTAACCAAACCTTAATATGAAGGTTTCTTTGTTATGAAGGTTTGGTTACCTTATTATGAAGGTTTGATTACATTGGTATGAAGGGTTGGTAACTGCGGTGATCGTCGGCATGGGGAGAGAAATCAGATCGGCGACCACCGGCTTGAATAAATTGACCATGTGGAGAAGTCGGACGTGGGCACCTGAGACGGAGCCAGAGGATTGAACCCATTTTGAGATCAAAACCGTTGGAGAAAAACTTGCATTGGACTAGGGTGATTAGAACCGAGCCGCCAGTGGACTGAGACTTGGCTTGGGAGAGAGCCGAGCGGATGATGGCGATGAGGGTGGGGTTGAGGTGGTGCTGGTCGTCGCCGGTTAGTGTTAGTATAAAGATATTGCCATGCTTTTAAAAAATAAAATTATTTTGAATGTGGTGCAGTTGGTAGCCAAACCTTGATACAAAGGTAACCATTTTAGTTTTTGTGGGTAACCAAATATTCATAAAAAAAAATTACCTTAGTATAAAGGTTTGGTTACCTTGGTATAAATGTTTGGGTACCTTGGTACGAAGGTTTGATTATCAATATTACATTACATATCACTCTACTATCTCTCTTTCCTATGCAGTGTTCTATTTTTTATTTACCTTCACGAAATTGGTTGCCAAACTTTTAGACCAATGAAATAAATTCGTACTGCATCTGTGAAGGTAGATTTGGTTACCTTGGTATAAAAGTTTGGTTACCGGTATAATTTTTTGGTTATCAATATTATATTTTACATCAGTCTCTTATCTCTCTCTTCCCTATGCAGTGTTCCTTTACCTTGGTATTAAAGGAATGTATAATTTTAGTTGTATTTAATTTTCAATGTCTAAGAAAAGAGTCGGGACTTGCTTTCTTTTAAGAAGTTTGACTCTTATTATAGTATAGTAATTATTATGATAAGGAATTTTATTTTAATTCTGGAAAGTACTAAAGCTTCAAGCTTTTATTGTTAACCTATTTTTAACCTGAACTTATTATCATACCGTCCTTATTGTTAACCTATTTTGTAAGACCCCAGTTTTTATAAATAAAGATGAATTTTTATAATTATTATTTTTGAATATTATGGAATAAATTTGTTATAATGTTATAGTTGTGGGTAATATTTATAAATTTTGTAAAGTACGCAAGTTGTTATAAAATATTCGTTTGGTCGGGAAATATTCTTTTTGTCGGGGAATATTCGTACGACGACACAATCATTGGTGGACCCCACAATGAAGTAAAAAAAGACAAAATTATCTTTCTATAAAAAACGGCGGAGGTGTTACCGTTAAAACTGTTGAACTACTCGGTAGTAAAAGTACAGTAATACGCGTTGCTGCATAGTAGCACACGGTATTGATTATTGATGCTTACGTGAGAAGTCACTCAGCTATACTCAATTATTGCTACAGTAATTGCTGCATCATATCTCTTATATTATTGATTCAATTATTGTCACAGTATCATCTGTATAATATGTTATATTATTTAAACAATAATTGAGACGACAAGTTATAAATAATTAATAATTGTTGCAAGATTAATTATGTGTTGATTAAAAATAAATTAATTTATGGTAATATTTATTCAATCCTTGATGTGTATAAAGAGTCTGTTATGAGACGTTTGTCGTAAGTTTGGTTATTTTATGGGGGGCCCATATGTCATCATCTAAGAGTCTCTTTCGTCAATAGTAATTATTTTCGTAAATAGTAATTACCTTCGTAAATAGTAATTACCTTTGTAAATAGTAATTACCTTCGTCAATAGTAATTATTTTCGTCAATAGTAATTACCTTCGTCAATAGTAATTACCTTTACCGGACGTCAAACCACTTACCGTTTCACATTACAGGCGTCGAACCAATTGTCGTTTCACATTACAAGCGTCAAACCACTTTTCTTTTCACATCACCAGTCGTCAAGCCACTTGCCTTTTCACATGGCAAGTGCTAAGCTAGAAATCTTCTATAAATAGAGGCTTAGGGCTTCATTATTTTTCACGAATTCGTTCAAGCTATAGAGAGAGAAAGTATAGAGAGAATAAGAGAGAAAGAAGAAGAGTATTCGGTTACTACACTACTGCAGTATTCAATCTCCTAATAAAGTAAGGAGTGTTATTCTTTCTTCTTGAAGAGAACTAATGTTATTCCATTCTTTGTTATTCTGTTGGAATAACCTGTAAAAGTGGCATACCCTATACATGACCTGTATACGCGGTATACCCTATACTTGGTGAAATCCTTATGTTATTCCATTCATTGTTATTCTGTTGGAATAACCTGTATACGCGGAATACCACTACAAAAAAACAGGTCATTGGCAACGGCATCATTAGCGACGGCAGCAACCCCGTCGCCAATAACCTCTTTAGCGACGGCATAGCCGTCGCTAATGATGACCATCGAGAATGACCCTTCCCGGGCCTAATTTTGGTGGGAATTTTTTGGCGGGCTTGGGAAAAGGTCATAGGCGACGGCCTATGCCGTCGGTATTGACTGCCGTCGCTAATGAGTTAATTTTTATTTACAGCAGCTGCGTTTTTTTTTCATTTCTCTTCTTTTTTTTTCTTCCCTTTCTTCCTGCTGCCGTCGTCGCCTTCTCTCTCCCGTCGCCCACTGCCCTTTTCTTGCCGTCGCCGTCTCTCTTCTACCGTCGTCCCTCGCTCTCTATCTCTCTCGACTACAAGGTAATCATATCCCAATTTCAGTTTTCCCCCAAATTTAACCTAGCTAATAATGTTTGTTAGTTTTCTCCCAATTTTGACTAGAATTATTTGCAAGTTAATCTTCCTCTCTTTCAAATGTTTGCAAGTTTACATAAAAATATCAATTGCAATGTTTGCTAGAGTTTTTTTGTTTTTTTTTTGTGTGTGAGAATGTCAAACGAAAAAAATGAGAAGTCTCCTCTTCAATTTTTCTGCAATTTAGTAGTGAAAAGGTAAGCAAAAGTTCATTAAGCTGCAATGTAGTAAAGACAACTTTGTAAATAGTTTCTTCAGCCCACAAAAAGAGTCCCCATTTGCAAATATTAAGGATGAATTTGTTTCATGTTGACCTCTAAAAATAATATGTTGTTAGCTTTAGTTGTGGCATGATAATGAAATTAGAATACAAACATGTGCTTATATTATAAACTGAAAAATTATATATATTACAGTAACATGAAGACAAGACCTCAACTTAATTTTTCAAGAAAAGTAAACATGAACCATTATATTGATGGCGTGTCGACTAAATTACCTACTTTGGTAGCGAGTGTGTGGTCAATGAGTGCACACCTTCACGTCTTTGTATTTTACTTGTCTTTGCAAGTGATCATGAAGTTATCTCTGATCAAACATAGTAAATCTTAGGCAAAAACTATAGGAACTCGTGACGTGCTTATTTGGTTAATAGTGTTAAATATTTTGTTTCATGTTTGACTGACATCAAACAAATGCGTTCGTGAATGTTGGTTGGTTGTATTTTGGATAAATGAATTTTAGGGAAATTAATATGTGGCTATCAAGCATTCCTGTTATAGTCTGATTGATTGAATCTCTTTTTAGCTTATATAGATAAGTATGTTATGTCAATTCTCTTATGAAACTATTTTGAGCTTTTATGTCAAAGAAAATCAAAAACAGTTTTTATGAGTAAGAACCATAAAATTTCTGGGTTCATAATTCATTCTCAATAATATAGTATTCCTTTTATTCTCTGAAATAGTTCAATTTCATATGTGCATATTTTCATATAGTTTAGGAAGCTTAGAAACCCGTTTGAGATTCACTTAGTAGGAGTGAATCTCAAATAGTCCCCGTTTTGGGACTGTTCTTGTATGTTTCGATCTCACTTAGGTCGGTGTTAACGACTTGAGCACGTCTTTATATTTTTTGAATTTTCGGTCAGTATATATCTCTTGATGTTCTTCGGGTGCATATTTAGACTACGATGTGTTAGTCTATTTCGTGTACTTGAAGACCATGGGGAGGTGCTACCGAAAATTCTGAAAAATGTAAAGATGTGTTCAAGTTGTTGACATCAGTGAGGCGACACATCCGGGAATGGGATAGAAGCCTGACCCGTTAGAGTGGGAGATGAAGTTAGGAAACTCATAAGCTTGCATATACATTAACTTGGAGACTTGATTGTGTTTGTCTAACTTTCCATATATATAGCAGACAGTTGTCCGAGATGTCTGTTGATCGAAGTTGGATGGAACGTAGGGTAGCCACTGATAGGAGTGGGCTTAGCTCTGAGTATCGTAGTGGGGTTGAACAGTTTCTCAACTTCGCGTTTGAGCAAGTCAGCGGCGGTGAGATCAGATGTCCTTGTAAGAGGTGTGTGAATGAAGTGTGGAAGGAAAGGAGTGATGTCATGTGCGACTTATTTGCGTATGGGTTCAAGCAGGGTTATACGACATGGATCTATCATGGGGAAACCTGGTTGGATGAACATGAATCAGAACCGGAATCCAGAGGTGACGAAAACTTTGACTGTACTAACATGATAGTCGAAGCTGCTGGTTCGTACTTTCAGTGGAATACAGACAGGGATGGCAGTAGCGTCGAGCAAGAGCCGAATGATGGGGATAAGGGTTTCTATGAGTTATTGCATGAAGCAGCGACACCACTGTATGACGGGCACGAAAAACACACCGTCTTATCTGCTGTGACTAAGTTTTTACACTTCAAGAATGAGCATGACTGTAGCGAGAGAGGTTTTAATGAACTGTTAAGCATTGTGAAGGAGTGTTTACCTGCAGGCAATAAGTTACCGGAGTCGTACTATGATGTGAAGAAAATGGTCAAAAGGCTCAATCTAGGGTATGAGAAGATTGATGCTTGTGAGAATGACTGTATGTTGTATTACGGTGATGTCAATAAAGATAAGAGGTCGTGTGATATTTGTGGTACAAGTAGATACTGTGAACAGCGCAAGAAAAAGGGAAAAGACGTTCTGAGAAAGATCTTACATTACTTTCCCATTGCCCCGAGGCTTCAGCGGTTGTTCATGTCAATACATACCGCCGAGGATATGAGGTGGCACTCTACACGGGACATAGTCGAAGGTCAACTGACGCACCCGGCAGATGGGCTTGAGTGGAAAAATTTTGATAACAAGCACCCCTCGTTTGCTGAAGAGGTTCGCAATGTTAGGCTTGGACTTGCTACGGATGGGTTTAATCCGTTTAACGGGCCTTACACAAAGCCTTACTCAACTTGGCCGGTGATTATTGTGGTGTATAACCTCCCGCCTTCGATGTGCATGAAAGATCCCTACATGTTCATGCCTTTACTGATTCCGGGTGATAAGAGTCCGAGTAAAGACATCAATGTATACCTCAGGCCGTTAGTTGATGAGTTGAAGATGTTGTGGGAAAAAGGGGTTCAAACTTATGATGTATCTCTTAAGCAGAACTTTGACATGAGGGCAGCTTTACTGTGGACAATAAATGACTTCCCGGCGTTAGGAATGATCAGCGGATGGTCGACTCATGGGGGCTTATCATGTCCCGTGTGCATGGGGTCAGTTAAAGCTGTGCGACTCAAACATGGGGGGAAAATGAGTTTCTTCGCAACATCCAGACAGTTTTTGCCGATTGAACATCGTTATCGACGGATGAGTAGACAATTCAATCGAAAAATAGAGAAACGTCAAGTACCTGGCCGTCTTTCTGGGTTAGCAGTGTTGAGTTGGATTAGTCATTTGAAGTTTCCACCTCCAAGGAAGAATCACAGATTAGAGCGAGCTTATGGTTACGGTAAGGTTCACAACTGGACACACAGATCCATGTTCTTTGACCTGCCTTATTGGGCTACACTCTGCATCCGTCATTGTTTAGATCCGATGCATACTGAGAAGAACGTATTTGATAATATTTTTTATACAGTCATAGATGCCACTGGTAGAACAAAGGACAACAACAAGTCGAGGCTTGATTTGGTAGAAATGAACATTAGGGAAGATTTGTGGCTGTGTCAGGAGGGTAGTAAGACGGTAACGCCTAAAGCTGAATATACTTTGACCAGGGAACAGTTGATATTGATATGTAATTGGATTAGTGGACTGAAGCTCCCAGATGGATATTCTTCGAATATAGCAAGGTGTTGTAAAGTTGAAGAGCTGAAGTTTCGGGGTCTCAAAAGTCATGATTGTCACGTATTCATGCAGAAGCTGATCCCTGTGGCATTTATCGACTTGTTACCGAAACGTGTGGTTGAAGCACTGACAGAGCTTTCTAATTTCTTCAGAGATCTATGCTTGACGGAGCTTCAGGTCAAAGACATAGATAAAATGGAGATGCAGATAGTGGAAATAATGTGCAAGTTAGAAATGATCTTCCCTCCATCGTTTTTTAATTCAATGGAGCATTTACCTATTCACTTGCCATACGAAGCTAAGTTTGGCGGTCCCGTACAATATAGATGGATGTATCCATTTGAGAGGTAATGACATTAATGTTTTTAATGCGGTAAAATGTTCATTATTTTTTTGTTAATCTATATATCACATAGGTATATGCGACGTCTAAAGCAAAAGGTGAAGAATAGAGCCCGTGTAGAGGGGTCGATTGCTGAAAGTTATGTTATGGAGGAACTTGTTAATTTCTGCTCGTTGTACTTTGAGCCGAATGTTCATACGAAGCACAATCGCTTACGTCGGAATCAGGCTATTGCGCACGAGGAAAATGGAGAATTAACTGCCTTTAGTCATCCTGTACGCCCATTCGGCGGTAAAAAAAGGCGATTCTTGACCGATAGTGAGTATGCAGCTGCCACATTGTATGCACTTGTCAACATGAATGAAGTAGCACCATACATTAAGTAAGTAGTCATAACTATATATGTCTGGTGTAATTGTGTCAAGTTCCTTTCCAAACACATTGAGTATATAACTGTTGTGCAGTCAATATGATGTTGAAGTACGTGAAACGAATCCGAGTATATCGGACGAGGATTTGCAAAATTTGAGAAATGGAGAATTTGTGCAATGGTTTAAGGATCATGTAAGTCTAACCTTTAAACGTTCAATGAATCTACCATCATAGACTTATTCTTATGGCGTAATTAACTTTAGAATATGTTGTGTTAATGTACATTAGGTCCTCGCTGATGAGTTAGCTGACAATCGACTAAAGCTTATAGCCGACGGCCCCGAAAGATCTGTAGATACTTATACATGTTGCATTGTCAACGGTTACAGATTTAAGTGTTGCGATATTGGGGAAGTCGCTTCTGATGATTCTGGTGTTGTGGTGAAAGGTAGCTGCTACGATAACATTTGGGATGACTGGTATGGACGATTGCTAGAAGTTGTCGTTCTCAAATATTGGGGTCATAAAGAATTAGTTTGCTTCAAATGTCATTGGTTTGATGTTCAGAATGGAGTTAAAGTAGATAAAAAATCAGGACGGGTGACTGTTAATGTTAAGTCAAAACTAAGACTGATGAGTGGTATGGACGAGCCTTTTATTTTAGCAAGTCAAGCGACACAGGTGTACTACGCGCGGAGTGTTAAGACTCCTTCAAGCCCATGGCATGCTGTTATAACCACCAAAGCCCGTGGTTTTCAAGGCACAACTCCTCGTCCAGACGATGAACCTTTACAAGTCGAGTCTACTAGTGTCACACCTGCTGTTGTGACAATTATTAGTGAGTCTAGTGAAGAAGAGGATGATGTTATCGCTGTCGAAAGTGAAGATGATGTTGTTGAGGAGGTAAATATAATTGAAGAAATCGTTGAAGACGACGAAGATGGTGATGACAACGATAGTGAAGATCTACTGCTCGAAGATGACGATTCTGATATTGATGGCTTTGACGATATAAATGATTAGGAGTATGTACTATTTGTGTCGGTTTAGTTGTATTCAAATGTAATAGTTTGTAGTAGTGCAATCATTATCTTCAACTTATATTAATCTACTAAATAAGGCGTTGAGTTGTTTTATGAGTATGTACTATTTATGTTGCATTCTTTTAATTGTATTTGTATGTAGGTTACTATTTATGTTGCATTCTTTTAATTGTATTTGTATGTAGGTTACTATTTATGCTGCATTCTTTTAATTGTATCTGTATGTTATCCTCTATGTTATCCCTCTTTTACTGTATGTTGCATTCTTTTAGTTGACAGTATACATACATATGGCGCGCACACCACACGGCGATCGTGGTGGGCGTGCAGGTCGTGGGGGCCGTGGAGATTCTACGCGTGATGATCAGGCGGGATCGTCAGGTATAATTATATATGTTATTGGGATACACCTTATTATTTTTTATTTTATATTGTATTGACATTATATTCGTTTATATAAATATTGATGTATTTCAATACATAGGTGATCGACGTAGGCCTCCGCGGGGACTAGCACGTGGCTTGCTAGGGACCGCGTAGGTATTAGACACGCGTTACAACTGACGGTACTCGATTCCGACATACGGAGACCGAGTTATCGCCTAGTTTGCGAAACTGAACCACACTTAGCCAAAAAGCCGAAAAAGAGCCCGAAACCCGCATCGTCCGTCCGAACGCCACACAAACACACACACACAGCATCGCGTAGGTATTAGACACGCGTTACAACTGACGGTACTCGATTCCGACATACGGAGACCGAGTTATCGCCTAGTTTGCGAAACTGAACCACACTTAGCCAAAAAGCCGAAAAAGAGCCCGAAACCCGTATCGTCCGTCCGAACGCCACGCAAACACACACACAACACCGCGTAGGTATTAGACACGCGTTACAACTGACGGTACTCGATTCCGACATACGGAGACCGAGTTATCGCCTAGTTTGCGAAACTGAACCACACTTAGCCAAAAAGCCGAAAAAGAGCCCGAAACCCGCATCGTCTGTCCGAACGCCACGCAAACACACACACAGCACCGCGTAGGTATTAGACACGCGTTACAACTGACGGTACTCGATTCCGACATACGGAGACCGAGTTATCGCCTAGTTTGCGAAACTGAACCACACTTAGCCAAAAAGCCGAAAAAGAGCCCGAAATCCGCATCGTCCGTCCGAACGCCATGCAAACACACACACAGCACCGCGTAGGTATTAGACACGCGTTACAACTGACGGTACTCGATTCCGACATACAGAGACCGAGTTATCGCCTAGTTTGCGAAACTGAACCACACTTAGCCAAAAAGCCGAAAAAGAGCCCGAAAACCGCATCGTCCGTCCGAACGCCACGCAAACACACACACACAGCACCGCGTAGGTATTAGACACGCGTTACAACTGACGGTACTCGATTCCGACATACGGAGACCGAGTTATCGCCTAGTTTGCGAAACTGAACCACACTTAGCCAAAAAGCCGAAAAAGAGCCCGAAACCCGCATCGTCTGTCCGAACGCCACGTAAACACACACACAGCACCGCGTAGGTATTAGACACGCGTTACAACTGACGGTTCTCGATTCCGACATACGGAGACCGAGTTATCGCCTAGTTTGCGAAACTGAACCACACTTAGCGAAAAAGCCGAAAAAGAGCCCGAAACCCGCATCGTCCGTCCGAACGCCACGCAAACACACACACAGCACCGCGTAGGTATTAGACATGCGTTACACTTGACGGTACTCGATTCCGACATACGGAGACCGAGTTATCGCCTAGTTTGCGAAACTGAACCACACTTAGCCAAAAAGCCGAAAAAGAGCCCGAAACCCGCATCGTCCGTCCGAACGCCACGCAAACACACACACAGCACCACGTAGGTATTAGACACGCGTTACAACTGACGGTACTTGATTCCGACATACGGAGACCGAGTTATCGCCTAGTTTGCGAAACTGAACCACACTTAGCCAAAAAGCCGAAAAAGAGCCCGAAACCCGCATCGTCCGTCCGAACGCCACTCAAACACACACACAGCACCACGTAGGTATTAGACACGCGTTACAACTGACGGTACTCGATTCCGACATACGGAGACCGAGTTATCGCCTAGTTTGCGAAACTGAACCACACTTAGCCAAAAAGCCGAAAAAGAGCCCGAAACCCGCATCGTTCGTCCGAACGCGACGCAAACACTCACACAGCACCGCGTAGGTATTAGACACGCGTTACAACTGACGGTACTCGATTCCGACATACGGAGACCGAGTTATCGCCTAGTTTGCGAAACTGAACCATACTTAGCCAAAAAGCCGAAAAAGAGCCCGAAACCCGCATCGTCCGTCCGAACGCCACGCAAACACACACACAGCACCGCGTAGGTATTAGACACGCGTAACAACTGACGATACTCGATTCCGACATACGGAGACCGAGTTATCGCCTAGTTTGCGAAACTGAACCACACTTAGCCAAAAAGCCGAAAAAGAGCCCGAAACCCGCATCGTCCGTCCGAACGCCACTCAAACACACACACACAGCACCACGTAGGTATTAGACACGCGTTACAACTGACGGTACTCGATTCCGACATACGGAGACCGAGTTATCGCCTAGTTTGCGAAACTGAACCACACTTAGCCAAAAAGCCGAAAAAGAGCCCGAAACCCGCATCGTTCGTCCGAACGCGACGCAAACACACACACAGCACCGCGTAGGTATTAGACACGCGTTACAACTGACGGTACTCGATTCCGACATACGGAGACCGAGTTATCGCCTAGTTTGCGAAACTGAACCATACTTAGCCAAAAAGTCGAAAAAGAGCCCGAAACTCGCATCGTCCGTCCGAACGCCACGCAAACACACACACACAGCACCGCGTAGGTATTAGACACGCGTTACAACTGACGGTACTCGATTCCGACATACGTAGACCGAGTTATCGCCTAGTTTGCGAAACTGAACCACACTTAGCCAAAAAGCCGAAAAAGAGCCCGAAACCCGCATCGTCTGTCCGAACGCCACACAAACACACACACATCACCGCGTAGGTATTAGACACGCGTTACAACTGACGGTACTTGATTCCGACATACGGAGACCGACATACTGACACGCGTTACAACTGACACAAACTAAAATAATATAAATATGATCTATTTTGGGGACTCCGTTATTAATATTTTAATTTTGTAGGGTCTTGTTGATGAGACTCGTGGAGGTGGAGATGGCGGCACAGGTGATGCTCGTGGAGGAGATGGTTATGATTTCCGAGCTGATGCGGATGAGACTATGGAGGATGGAACTGGCGATGGGACAGAGATTCCTGATCTTGGGCAGTAGTTGTTTATATTTATATTTTGACTTTCATGTATGTATTTAGCTTTTGAGTTGTATAGATTTGAGTTTGGTATCTAATTATATTAATTGTTGATAGTAAAAGATATGATTGTTATTGATATGCGTATATTGTCATTATTTATTTTTCTTAGTTTATAACAGGTACAACAGGTACAATGTATATGTAAATGAACAAGGGAATTTTGCAATTTTATTATTATTTTTTTAAAGTGGGTCATTGGCGACAGGACCATTTGTGACGGCCATGCCGTCGGCAATGACTCATAGGCGACGGCACGCCGTCGGCAATGCCCCCGTCGCCAATGAAACACTTGCCGACGGCGAACGACGGGAGATCGGGGCGACGACCCATACGGCGACGGTAAGGGCGACGGACATTGCCGTCGCCAATGATCACATTGCCGACGGCAATAGGGTCATTGGCGACGGCACCTGCCGTCGGCAATGACCTTATTTTTTGTAGTGTACCCTATACTTGGTGACATCCATTTACTATTCTGTCTTTATATTTCTGTCGGAATATCCTGTCTGTGCTATACGCCGGACCTGGTTCCATTTACTATTCCGTCTTTACATTTCTGTCGGAATATCCTGTCTGTGCTATAAGCCGGACCTGGTTCCATCATTTACTATTCCGCATTTATTATTCTGTTGGAACATCTTGTCGGTGTGAATTTCATCTGACCTGGTTCCGTTATTATTATTCTGCTGGAATAACCTGTTTGTGCGGTCTCTATCGCATGCATGGTGATATCTTTTGTTATTGTATTCGGTATTACTCAGTTGATTAAAAATCTGACTTCTATACTCCATGAAATTAGTGGAATATCCTTGATATTTGCGCTTCATCCAGTATCCTTTCATGGAAATATTCTTCTGATCATTCTTGAATTTTACTCTACAAAACAGTCTCATGTTGACAATTTGGACGTTAATAATTTCTGGATAAAATAATTCTTGAATTTGTTTTATTGAATTCTTATATCATTGTCATCATCCTCATGTTTATATTTTGTTGAAAGTCATCTGTGGCCTGTAGTGCATAGATGGACTTGGTATGATTATGACCAGGGATTATTCGGTGTAATCATGACCGTAATATTACAAATGATGTAAAAATTAAAAATCCTCATTGGCCCGTAGTGCATTGATGGACAGTTATTGGCATGATCATGACCATTAATGAATACACAAATATTCTTGGCCGTAGTGCATAAATAATTGTGGTCGTGATACTAAAGAATATCCTTGGCCGTAGTGCAGGGGTGATTCGATGATGTGGAATATTTATTAAGCTGAATCTCAGCTATAACAGTGATGAAAAACCTTTTAAATCATAAAAGATAGTAGATTTTATTTTATACTTGACTCTTTTAATGGATTGCTGATTCTGCTGCAGTTAAACTTGATGTTTATTATATTTTATCAGTTTAACACTGTTGAAGGCTAATGATAATTTATTCTGCATTATCTTAGTCATAATATTTCTTACTGGGCTAGTTGAGCTCACCCTTTCTTTCACTGTTCTCTTCAGGAAATGAGAATATAGCTGGGACGAGTCGGGGAACGGAGTGATGGACCATAGAATAGTATTAGTAGTCCTCACTATTCTGTTAAATAATGTGACAATAATTGTATTGAGGACTCCTTTTGAGTTTGTATGATCTCTAGTAGACAATAATTGTATTCAAACTCACAGTTATATTTTGTCGTATTGTATACGACAGTGGAATTAGTAAGTTGTATTTGAATTCTGTACCATGTATCTGGCGACTCAAGATGGGTGATGTATACCTAATTTTGGGGGCGTCACATATTTTCAGCCTGAACTTATTATCACACCGGAACTATCTCCAGACAACCCATGCCGCGTTGTTGATGAACGAATTTTGGCGTTAACAAATCCCGTAATTTAACATTCCATCAAAATAAATTTTATCAACATACATCTTCTTATCAGATCTTGAAAATTATACCTAATTAAACTACTTCATTTTTTTCAATTCCTTTTTTTTTTATAATTTTTTTACCTTCAATTCCTAAGTTTATTCTTTGGTTTTTCTCTTGAGCTCCAATTAAACATAACAAAAAATGAGTATATATATTATGATTTTATGTATTGATTTTTTTGTTGTTAGTCAAGTGCATATAATATAATCCTGTTAAACAGATATGTTATATAATTCTATTTAATTATATATATTAGTATATATCACAATTATAATTTTATATTTTTTTTACAATACATAACAGAACTCAAGTAAACTTACAGTTAATATATAGATTTTGTTAATTTGGAGGAAATTATAACTTTATATGAGTAGATATTTTTACAACTATATATACGATTTAAGTCCTTGTGTTCGTCAAAGGCGTGGGCTTATCAGGAGATCTAAAACATTTCAGGAACAACTAATTAACAAGCTTATAGGTTTAAAACAACGTAGTTTTGATAAGACGCGGTGTCATTTTTGTAAATACGCGGTGACATGGTATTTACAAAAATGCCACCGCATCCCTCCAAAACTACGTCGTTTTGATAAAATTATGCT
The DNA here is from genome assembly GCA_020205505.1 of Panax japonicus. NCBI lineage: Eukaryota > Viridiplantae > Streptophyta > Magnoliopsida > Apiales > Araliaceae > Panax > Panax japonicus. Next base: position 44,084 of record JAINUV010001165.1, read on the forward strand.
ATTTAAGGCGTTATGTTATTTAAGAATTATGCTCTTGATCCTTTTCGTAGATTTAAAATATCTAAAAGATACATTTTTATTAAAATTACATTATTTTAAAAAATAAATAGAGTCGTGATGATATTTTTATAAATAAAAAACAAATAAATAAGATCGCTCTCTTTTAATATAAATTAGTGTACAACAGTTGAGACACGTAGCGCGTACATCACATAAACAACTTACGACCATTTGTTTACTTAAAGGCCAAACAAAAGCTGCCTATATATATACTTCTTTGTATGTATATGGTACTTATCACTTATTTTATCTTCCAACACAAAACCGCGTTCCATCTATTTCTTACTACATCTCCTCTGTCTCGGAAAGAATGTCAGCTGCAGTAGCCGCTGCCGCCGCAGCGGCCTTAGCCAACCGTCGCAACTCCACCATCGCCTCCGCTACCACCACCACCAAATACAACTACAACAACAGTTACACCAATCTCCACCTACCACTATCGTCACTGCCACCAAGACGGCGGCTTGGCCGCTATGAGTTGCAAAAGCAGGAAGACTGGGACGCATTTGGCCAATACTTAAAGAACCAACACAACCCGCCGGTGTCTATGTGGCGGTGTAGTGGAACGCATGTGGTGGAATTCCTCCGGTACCTCGACCAATTTGGGGAAACTAAGGTACACAATCATAGTTGTATGTTTTTTGGGCAAGCTTATGCGCCAACAGCATGTCCTTGTCCACTCAAACAAGCGTGGAGTAGCCTTGATGCACTTGTGAGCCGCCTCCGTGGCTCCTTTGAGGAGCACGGCGGATCACCGCAGGCTAACCCGTTTGGTTCGCCGGCCGTGTGGTTGTATTTAAGGGAAGTTAAGGAGTCTCAGGCTAAGGCAAGAGGGATAGCTTATGGCTAATTGTGAAAAAAAAGGAGAAAAGGAAGAAGAAGAATTGCATAGCAGCCACATGATCATCACTCAAAGTCAATACTTTCTCGAAAAATGATTGATGGATTTTTCTGATGGAAGATTTGGTGATGGTGGGTTCATCCGATAAAATCTTGGAGCTGTATATATTGCTCACAACTCCAAGATTCCTATATATATGTTTGTTCTTGAATTTAAGGAGATGTGTTATTATGAAACTAATTAGGGTTTATGAATTATGATCACGACTCTTTTTGGTCTTTAGCTACTCTCTTCTTTTCATCTTCGAGATTATTAGCAGTCGATTGATTGATTGGTATTGTAATTTAATTTAAGAAGTTAATTCTACTATAAGATTTTATTTGGAAGAGGTAATGCAATGGAAGGAAAATTAAGGAAAAAGCATACTTTTTCTCTTTAAAAAATATTTAGATAGGTTCCCCTACTTTAGATTTTGTTGGGAAAGAGCAATGGAGGGAAAATTAAAAAAAAAGAAATGAAAAAATAAATATAAAAAATATTCAAGTGCTTTCATCAATTTTAAAAATGAACTTATGTTAAGGCCTTGTTTGAGTGGTAGTAGTGAATTGTTACTTTAATCTAATCAAGATTCTTGGTAATGAAATCCTTAATATATATATATTGGAAAATAATATATATTATATATATATTGCAATTTTATATGTCGATTTTTTTTATTGCGAGTTATATGAATAAATCTAATTAGTAATATTTTTAATATATATGTAAGCCAATTTTATAATCATATCTAATCTCATGTATTGATATAGGACACAATCGTAATTAGCCATTAATCTTCCGCAATATATAACAAGACGCATATATATTTATTTAATGGCATGTTTGGCTTGAGGGAATGGAATGAGCATTGTAAAAATGGAGGAAATAAGCATTCCAATAGAATTAATACTTAATCATATGTTTTAATGAATACTTATCCCATCAAGATGGGTAAAAATTAATCATTCTATTTCAATCGACAAACATAGAAAAAATTCTCAATCGATTAAAATCGAGTTACTTCTAATTTTGACCAAGTATATAAATAAGTGTCCATTCCATTCCATTCTTATTCTCATTCTCATTACATTCTCATTTTCATTTTTATTTCCAATGTTGTAACCAATTGGAACATGTAGTTGTTTGTAGAAATTGTAATTTTAGCTAACCTTACTTTTATTATTATTATTATTATTATTATTATTATTATTATTATTATTAGGCTTAAATATGATTTATTACCCTAAACTATAGGCCATATTCCACTTCGGTGATTCACCTTTCAATTTTGTCAATTAGATGCATGATTAAACTATTAATTTTTTCTACTTCGGTCCAATTTAAGTTGTCACGTCATAAATTGATGACGTGGCACGCTGACTAAGCAAACTAATGCCTATGTGTAATTAAAAATATTATTTTAATTATATTTTCTAAACATCAAGGGTAAATATGTCATCAAACCAAATAATAATAAATTACAATTTTAATTAATAAAAAAACGCAGCAGACTGAGTTATTAATAAAAAAACTGAGTTATTAATAAAAAAAACTGATTTATTATTTTAATTATAATAAATCGTAGTTTTTTTTAATAAAAAAAATGCAGTTTATATTATTATATAAATAATATAATAATTATTTTTATTAAAAATAATTATTTTTTATTAAAAAAATTGCATTTTATTTTTATTTTTATTTTTATTAAACATAATTATTTTTATTAAAAAAACTGCAGTTTTAATAAAAATAATTATTATATTATTTATATAATAATATAAACTGCGATTTTTTTAATAAAAATAATTATGTTTAATAAAAATAAAAATAAAAATAAAAATAACTATTTTTAATAAAAATAATTATTATATTATTTATATAATAATATAAACTGCGATATTTTTTTTTATTAATATCTCAGTTTGCTACGTTTTTTTTAAAAAACTGCGATTTATTATAATTAAAATAATAAATCAGTTTTTTTATTAATAACTCATTTTTTTTTATTAATAACTCAGTTTGCTGCGGTTTTTTTTATTAATTAAAACTGTGATTTATTATTATTTGGTTTGATGACATATTTACCCTTGATGTTTAGAAAATATAATTAAAATAATATTTTTTTAATTACACATAGGCATTAGTTTGCTTAGTCAGTGCGCCACATCATCAATTTTTGACGTGGCAACTTAAATTGGACCGAAGTGGAAAAAATTACTAGTTTAATCATTTAATTGACAAAATTGAAAAATAAATCACCGAAGTGAAATATGACCTATATAGTTTAGGATAATAAATCATATTTAAGCCTTATTATTATTATTTAGTTCGAGTGTCATGAAACAAAAAGATTATTTAAGAGTACTTCAATATTATAGGTATTATTAACAAAGAATAAAATTCAACAATAAAAATTCTCACCCACACCCTTGATTCTTGATAAATACCCAAATGAGGCTTAAGAAGAAACCTATGACAACTAGAAACGTAGCAAGGAAGTAGCTAATTTGTCCAATTCTATTATTAATTTCCCACCAAAAATATTTTCCACAGGTACAGATTATTATTTCTTCTATCTCCCAAAACAAAACTGTCATATAAAAAGATTAATAGAGACTCCTATAAATATTAGGCCAGACATGTTTCAATAATTTCTTGACATGTCAAATCTTATGATTATATTTAACCATATATATATAAAGGTATAATAGATGGGTCCGATTCATAGCCAACACTGTAAATTTAAGGATAACCTTACAATATATCGTGATTGTTTATCTGAAGATCTAACGATTTAATAGAAGTTTCGTTCGCAGTTTAGTTTTCAGTATTCCGCAATTTAATATTTCGGATGAGACATATGACCAAAATATCTTCTTTGTAAAAAATTTTCATCTGTAACATTAAACTGCGGACGCTAAATATGACCGACCAATTTAGAAATGACATCGTTTTTAAATAAGTGACGTCCATAGTATTAAACTATGGACGTTAAGCCAATTAAGGAACGTCGTCATATTGGCTAAATTCAATTTTTTTAGTTTTCAAAACTCTGCAAAACTGCGGATGCCAAACAATTGATTCCACTCTACGATTTCATTGATTATCATCCAAGAAATTGAACCATGAACTGTAGTAGAAAGTGCCACTATGAACCGACTTACAAATGAAGTTTGAGTTGAGATTTGATTCTACTTCTGAGACTACCATAATCGATGGACCGAGTCTTTGTATTACTCTCATTAGATTTTCTAGGCTAGCAGGTCTTGGGATTAGTGTCCTTAGCAAAATAGAAAGCAATTCTTTCGACTGGATTAGTTGTTTCAGATGACATTCATTCACATTAGATAAGCAATCTGCTTTCATGGAGTGAATCAATGAAATCGTAAAGTAGAATTAATTATTTGGTATCCGTAATTTAATACCGCGGAGCCTAAAAAACTAAAATAAATTAAATTTGACCAATACAATGTCGTTTCCTAATTAGCTTAACATCCACTGTTTAATACTACAAAGGACACGTATTTAAAAACGACGTTATTTTTCAATTGATCAACCATACTTAGCGCCCACGGTTTAATACTGCGAACGAGTGACTTTTACAAGATCGATAAGTATTTTGGACATCTGTCCCGTCTCTAGTATTAAACAGCAGACAAGAACTCTATTAACCATTCGATTTATGAATGGACGATCACGATGAGTTATATGACAACCTTAAATTAATGACGTTGTCAATGAATTAGTTCTCATAATATATATATATATATATATATATATATATATATATATATATGTATATGTATATATTTTGCAAGTCACAATTCACCATCATACTCGGTTCTTGAACTATATTTTTAATAAATGAAGGATGAACAAATCAATTATATTAGAGACTGAACATCAACTAAATAGGAACACAATTTCTAAACTCCCTTAATATATATATAGGCTTCATAATCATTTTTATAGAAATTTGTTATTTGATAGTTTGAAGAAAAATTAGATCTGGTATAAAGATAAGGTATGATTTTTCCAAGGCCCATGTCACTTATTTCTCAGACATGTCGAATCTCATCACATCCACATACACATATCTGCATTAAAGTAAAAGAGATGTCCATTATTGACATTTCCTTCACATATTTTCCTTTTCTAAACAAAGTTGTGGAGGAGAAATTGGACCCACTTTTATTTTAATTCATCTCTAACACACCATTACAACATTACTCTATATTCATCTCATCCTTTCACGCACATAACTTTTATTTTCTCATTAATTTACAATTTCTTTATGAAAATTAAGTACTATTTTTACATGTGTTTTTGATATTTTTATATAATTTTTTTTACATAAAGATGAAGTTCATATGAGAGAGAACCATGTAAAAATATCAAAAATACATATAAAAATATCAGTTTTCTTTTTTTTATATAGTTTATTTAAAACTTTTGTTAAAATAAAGATTTGTTGTTGAAATAAAGGTGATAACAGCTAATGAGCTTATCAATTGTCAAAATTCTTTTTCCTAAAAGCTAATCATAGCATAAAGTTAGTTTCCACCAAACCAACTAAAGGAAATTAGGTTTCTTTCATTTCAATGCCACCCAGACACTTTTAGTAACCAAACATTAGGATAAGTGCAATCCCATTTTACCAAGGACAAATGTGTCTTTAACATTATGAGTAATATAAATATATTATCATATTATATAATTTAGAAATTAAAAATATAAATAAACTAATTCAAATTTAAACATATATTATTAAAATACAAAACCAAAATAAAATTTTAATAAACTAATTCAAATTTTTAAAAAAAATTAAACACTAATTATTATTTTTAATTTGATTTAATGAATGACTAAAGAGGGTGTATTCAATTAAGACTTTTAAATTTTTTTAAAGATTTTAAAAGTTTGGTTGTATTCAATCAAGACATTTAAAAAGTTTATAAAAGTTTACTGATATTCAATTACAACTTTTATAATGTCTTTAAAAGTTAGGTGGTATTGAATTGAGACTTTTATAAAGTTTATCAAAGTATTTTGGTATTCAAAAGTCATAAATTTTTTAGATTTCTATCAAATGGTGGGAGCAAATCCTTTGTCTCCATTTTCAAAGTATTTAAGTGGGAGGACACAAGGGAGACAGGAAAAATGGGGATAGGAGATCAGTTATCTCAAATGGTAGAGTTTGAGAGACTTTAAAAGAAGAGATACTCATATATATCCAAAGTCTGATCTTATCTCTAAAGGGAGAAGATGAATAGAGGAAAAAGAGAGAGATAGAGGAGATAAAACAAAGCAGAGAAAAGAGAACAATATATATATATATATATATATATAGGACATAGATCAGGTGCGGGATCCCACACCTTGTTAAAATACGGACCCCATTTTTTTTTTTTTTTGTAGAACAACTAAAAAAAATAAATAAAAAATTATGGAATTGAAATTTTTTCATAATACAGTGTTTTGGGTGTGATTTAGGTACGTATAACAAAAAGTGGTGGGTACAGTCTGCACAGACTGTACCCACCACTTTTTGTTATACGTACCTAAATCACACCCAAAACACTGTATTATGAAAAAATTTCAATTCCATAATTTTTTATTTATTTTTTTTAGTTGTTTTTAAAAAAAAAAGCAAAAAAAAAAAAAAAAAGGTCCGTATTTTAATAAGGTGCGGGATCCCGCACCTGATCCGCTCCATATATATATATATATATATATATATATATATATATATATATATATATATATATATAACCAATGATATATCTCAGTTTCTCTATCTATCTCAGTCTTTTCAAAATAAAAACCTCAAAAGGAAAAAGAGCTATTATAGCAGGTGAGGAAAGAGAAAAAGAAGAAGGGGTTAAAAAGAGAGAGTAGCTTTAAGGGTTACAAATAGAACTAATGGTATAAATGGAGATGACAAAGAAGACCCTCACTATAGTGTATATTTTCCTGCACTGTAGCTACAGCCCAAAGAAGACCCTCACTATAGTGTATATTTTTAAGCCTATTCCTACGGCCAGCACGGGACCATCGGTGTAGACCTCTATTGCTACATTTTCACACTGACTGTCGCCGTAGGTCGTAGCTATAGATCTGATTTCTAGTAGTGTTTTATGTCGATATACTTCCTTGTCTAAGTTACTGCAAGGGTTGCTTAAGGTGTGATAAATCCTAAACTAACTCTGAATATATGCATGCAAGTGTAGCTAGCATGTGTCCTATACATGGGGAGATGATACACGCTCTTAGAAATTATAATGGTAATCTCATTCATAAGTATAGAATTACAAGAACTGGAATGATATTTCAATGGACTCTCTGGACAGGCCTTGAATTGAATTGCACGTCTTTTTCCAATCTAACCATGTGTGGAATAACAAGAGGAGAAAAAAACTCTGTACTTTCAATCTTCAATTTATGATTACATTGAAATATCCAGAATTTTATAGAGATAATTCAAAGAATCGGAAGAAAAACATTTTATCAAATAACTACTCAACCCTAGAGAGCTCTCTAGAATCTAGATCTAAAACATGAAGTTGCAGCAATTTAAAAATGAACTCTTATTGATAGTTGAGTGATTATCATACATTATTATCTTTGTCTGGCTAAGTAGGATGACAAAAGCAGGCACATATCACCCAATAATATCAAAATTTTAAGTTCATCTGTATACTGTACAATAAAATCTTTTTATATACGTGTATATATACATATATTTTTGTTATGGTATGATAATCTTATAAGTTTAACAATATCAATGGTAAAATAAGGGGGTGAGAGGGGGGTGGGGGTTGTTAGCTTAATGTTAAAGTACTCACTATTTGCTTCTGGTTTGCATTTTTGGTGTTGATGTATAATTTTCTCAGATATGCCAAGATAATCCATATTTCATACCTGCACATATATGGACAAATTCGCAAAGAGTTTTAATCCTCCAGAAAAAGTTTTGTTTCAGTTTTGAAGTTCAAAGATAAGGTCAAAATGTGTCACGTATGTGTCACATATGCCACCTAACTTTCAATGTTTCAAGATACATAACTTGAGATTTGAAGGTCTTATTTCTTTTGCTATCTGCCTATCGTTGTTATTACCTATTTAGACATTAATAAGATAAACAAAAGGTTTTAGACCATTTATACCTCGTAAAAACTTAAGATCTCATTTTTCCTGAACAAACTAATTTCAACCATAACAAACATCAATAAAAGAGTGGGCATTAACTGAAATATAACCCAATCACTTTTGCTATCATCCATACCCCATAGAACTGTTTAATAGCATTTTAATAGTAAAAATTTGTTTCTTTACTACAACTGAGATACATTTGTAATCAAAGTTGTAAGTCTCATTTATGTGTCCTCATTCCTCAAGATAACTAAAGGAGCTGTACTGTAATATGAATTTTTTGTACGTCTATGATATTAAATTTTTGTTAGGTGTTAAGAATCCATCAAATAACTAAAGTTATTGGGGTCTAGAAGTGCGTAACTAAAAGACACATATCTTGAAGAAAATGTAATTTTCATTGAAATTAAATATGAGAAACTTACTTACGTTCATGCGTAAGCCGTCAAATTTGCCCTTCCAAATGTCCAATGTCGGATATCAAAACTGGTAAACTTTAGCTAGTGATTTAACCCCATGGATTCTGGGTGAATTGGAAGGTAAGGTTGAGGAACATATCCCTCTTTTCTCAGTTCCAGAAGAAGATGATTTAGTAATAAATAGATATGAGTATATGACCAGCACAAGGATGGCTAGTGTCTGCAGCAACAAACATATGGTTGGTGGAGTTTATCTCAATCCAGCTGTAACCTGGTACTTTCTGCACTCCTCTTTCTTTCATCATGCTTCGGGTTTTCAGAACCCTCTCCCATTTCCCGGCATCAGCCTGTATATTTGCTAGTAGCACATAGTAGCCAGAATTTTGTGGGTCCAAGTCAAACAGATGTCTTGCAGCCACTTCAGCAAGGTCAACATTGCCATGGACCCGGCAAGCCCCGAGTAATGTTCCCCAAGCACCAGCATCTGGATCAAAAGGCATGCTCTTTATGAATTCAAATGCTTCTTCTAAACGACCAGCTCGCCCAAATAAATCAATCATGCAGGCATAGTGTTCCATTTGAGCTGCAATTTTATATTCTTCAGTCATGCAATGGAAGTAGTGTTTTCCTTCTTCAACATGACCAGCATGGCCACAAGCAGATATCAAAGCAAGAAAAGTGACATGATCAGGCTGAAACCCTTCTTCTTTCATTTCATGGAAGAGAGCACTAGCCGTGATTTCCATAAGCAGAAATGATGCTACTCAACGAAACTTCATTCTTCTCTTGCATCATATAGAACACACAGCGTGCTAATTCCAAGTTTCCGCATTTAGCATACATATCTATTAGTGCACTCTCAGCAAAAATATCTGAGCTGAATACACCTCTCATCATAAAACCATGGATCTCTTTCCCATAATGGAGTGCTGATAAACTTGAACATGCTGAAAGAGCGGCTGAAATGGCAATACCGTCACAATTGACTCCTTCAATACCCATTTTGCGGAAAAGATCAATCGCCTCTTCTGGTTTTCCGTTTTGGGAGAAGCTTGTAATTATCGAGTTCCAGCAAATAGCATCCCTTTCAGACATCCTTGCGAAAACTTGATGAGCAAGATCTAACCTTCCACATTTTGCATACATGTTAGTGATTGCGCTCCCTATATAACAACTTCCGCCAAGACCATGTTTAATGATGTGACCATGTAATTCCTTACCCAAATTTAGAGCAGTCAAACCAGCACAAGCTGGTAAAAGACTTGCTAGAGTTACTGCATTTGGCTTCATTTGCTCATAAATAAGCCACTGAAAAATAGCTATGGCATCAATGTTCATCTCGCTAAGCACATATCCTGAAATCATGGTGGAGTAAATGACAATATCTACTGCAGTGCAATAACTGAATACATTTCGTGCCATCTCCACGTCCCTGCACTTAAAGTACATATCAATAAGTGCATTCTTCAAAAACACATCCAAAGTCACACCATGTCTTACAACATAACCATGAATTTCCTTACCTTGATTTAGCCTTGTTGATTCAGAAACTGATGGGAGAAAACTTGCAAATGTGATAGAGTCCGGTTTGACACAAGCAGATATCATCCTACGAAACAAATCCAAGGCCTCGGGAATATACCCATTTAACACATACCCTCCAATCATCCCATTCCAACTCACCAAATTAATTTCTGGTATCGTATCAAACAACTCACGTGCATCAGACAAGCAACGGGATTTGGAATACAATGCAATTAATGTGTTCGCCACTGGTGAATCCATCTCCAACCCACATCTAATAACAAGTCCATGAAGCTGAGTACCAAGTCCTATCATTGTCTCCGAGGCACAAACAGACAAAATACATGCATATGTCACTGAATTAGGCATTATTTCAGTGCATCTCATTTTCCTAAACAACCCAATAACATTGCCAGAATCTCCATATCTCACATAACCATTAAGCATTACATTCCACAAAACACTATCTCTATGAGGCAATTTATCAAACAAGTAACGACCATCATAAATACAATCATTCTCTGCATAAAACTTAATCAATGAACTACTCACAAACACATCCAATTCCAAACCCATCAATTTAATCATGTCATGAATCAATTTACACAACTTTACAGCCTGTAAACCACCACAAGCCTTGATCACGCAAGGAAAACTATATCTGTCAGGCAAAGTCCCATAACTCAGCATCTTAAAGTAAACTAACAATGCAAAATCAAAGCAACCCATTATAGTAAACCTTCTAATCATCCAATTCCAAGGCGAGGCATAAGACAAATCAAGCAGATAAAACATGTTTTTAGCATCAACAAACCTACCAGAAAGAACATACATACCCAAAATCCTTGTACCAAGAAGACCCTTGATTCCATTTACAGTTATCTGGGCATGAACTTGTTGCCCTTGTTGAAGAACAGAGTTCTCTGCAGAATCTGAACAAGATTGAAAAATTGGTGCAAGTTTAGATGCTAATATTTCCTGGGTATTTGGGAAGAATCTAATTGAGTTTGTTATGATTTGGTGCACACTTTTCTTTCCCCTTTCCTTCCATACCGACATCAAGTTCAAAGCAGCAGATGAGAATAGGAGGCCCTCTCTGTGTAGCAAAGGTGTTTGATTAGAAACGGGATAAATCAACTTTTGGTACTTGTACTAGGACACGACTTACAATTTAGTATCCGAAGTGAAAAAAGTTACAACTGGTGATTGTATATGCCGTTAAACAATAGGGTTTATCCTTATTTGTTTGAAAATTTAACAGGTCAGATGCAAAGGGTGACATGGCGATGACTGGGCAATTTTCCTTAGAATGTGATTCCAACACATTTGAGAGAGGTGTTTGTGTTAAAAATCAGGGTATAAGCAAAACCCTGTATCCTTCCACCAGAAAATTATTTCAGAATACTAAATTTATGCTATTTCAATATAACCTGAAAAAAATAAAATGCACAAACAAATCAAAAGAAAGGCAAGTTCTAACTTTTACTTGATGTTTACAGCATATTCAGATATTCCACTGAAAATTAACTTATGAAAAGGCAAAAAAAAAACTAAATTTTTTTAAAAAAAGATTGAATTCTTTCGTCCCTTCTTACTTACTAAAAACAGGGCAAGGAGTCTGCTCATTTCTAAGAACCGAAACCGATTGCTTAATCAATGGATGCGGTGGAACAAACACCTGAAAGGCCCCAAAACTCGACTTAATTATTCACACAAAAAACCCAGAAAATGCAGCACTTATTTCACACTTTTTCAGCAAATAAACAGAGAAATTTAAGAGGAGAAGAGTTTATTAGATACTTACCAGCATTCTATTTTCAGTCACCGGTCTCTGCTCCGACGTCGTTTGGGCGCTCATGGATAAAACGCTACAACGCCGGCTACTATTGTTGTAAGATATCTGCGGCTTCTGTGATCAAAGAAACAAGTTGAGTTTATATATAAAGGAAGAAAGTTAGGTTTTTTTTAATTTTTCTTCAAGATTTGCAACGAGAGAATTAGAGTCCTCGGTACCTTTTTGGGATTGAAAGTGTAGGAGAGAGAAAAATTGAAATTGGATGTGGGGAGGTGTTGCCGATAATGTACGGCCGCAATAAGTTGTTGATCGGACGGGTAACGGAGGATGGGTGAATTAATTCTGCATGCCATTTCCTTTCAAATTGGATTCGGACAAAGTGAGAGAGAGTGAAGATGGTAGATTTGTTCTTAAGCTTATTGGGGTTTCGATATCCACATTTCTCAAGTCTGATTTGGTAAGAGTAGTAAATAAGTTAGGATGATGATATGCCCTTATCCGAGTTTTACCTTATATTGATTGCTTGGATTTTGGTAATTAACTGTGTCCCATACGAGTAAGTCACGTCAGAATTTTTCATCAAACTCTGTTTGTCAATTTTAACGATTATTTAAAAATTGGAAAGTACAAGTACTAGATCACAAATTTTTTTAAGTACAATCATCAGTTTATAACTTTTTTCACTTTGAGTACTAAATTATAAATAGTGTCCTAATACAGGTACCAAAAGTTGTAGAAACAATTAGATTTCATCCTCAGAGGATTGCAGCCGCAGAGAGAAAGTATGTTTGTGATCCAAACAAGGCCTTTCTCATACGTTTGGGCTTGGTTTATGTTATGTAAATTAAATTGTTTCTCATCTGTTGAGTATGACTATAGTCATTTGGAAGTTGGAACTGAATGTTATATATAAATATATATATATATATATATATATATATATATATATATATATATATATATATAAAGGGTGAGAATGGGTGATAAAAAGATTTTACATAAATCTCATAAAAAGAACGTTAAGTCTTTTGGTCTTGGAGAAGTCAATAACATGATTATGAACTTCCTTGGAGGTGAGCATTGTTATTGAGATCTCATGCACACAGTTTCTTCATCTTTTAATTTTCTGTTTGTGCAACTGATTTTTTTCTCTCTCTTTCTGTCCCCGATCGAAAACCTAACGTACACTATTATTATCAATGATTTTGAGTGAAGTATCTTTCTTGCCAAAGGATCAATGGAAAGTGATGTCAAGTGTCACTTGGAACAGTTTGTTTGAGTGGTTTTTCAGCTTTGTGTATCTGAGAAAAGGACCATCGTGTCTCTGAATCTTTGCCTTTTTCCAGTTGAATGAAAGTGGTTAAGGTTAGAAAACAAAACTCCCATCATTCTCGCTGAGAAAAAGGGCTTGCTAGCTAGCTACTTATTTTCACAGAGAATCTTAATTACCAGCTTTTGCCTTCTTTTTTTTTAAACTATTAATATTATGTATGTGTACTAGTAGTCTAGTGGTGAGGTTTATTGGCTTCACATTAATTGTGTTCTTGCTCATTTATTAAAGGAACAATATGATAATTATACTCATCAAGATTCCATGTATGTTTGAACTTCACAACTTAGCAACATGTATGATGAAATTTGGTTCATTTAATTTGGATGTCGATTCTCATTTTGGGTTATAAAAATTTGATTCAAGGTGGAGGAACTAGTAATGTATGTATGTATAAAAGTTATTAAAATTATTGTATTTATTGAATATTTAGTCACGAAAAGTCGTATTCCCTTCGTTCTAAAATTAAAGGTCTTTGGCCCGAGTGATATTCCTCTTCGCATGGTTACCAATAGATTGAGGGTTCGAGAAGATTGGGTGTGTGAATGTGAAAAAAAGTTGGCAAAAAACATAAATAAATAGCCAGCTTGCTTCCTTTCTCATTGAGAGCAGATTCTCTGTCCTCATTTTCTATGTCTCTTTGTGTCATCTCATTTAAATTTTGACACATAGCCTCTTACTTAATATTAATTAACTCTAAAATTAAATAAGAGATTAGGTGTCAAAATTTAAGTAGGGAAACACAAGAAGACAGAGAAAATGGGAATAGACTCTCTTTCTCATTGCATTTCTTTTGAAGATATTATAGTTTCCTTTTTCTGAACGACTCAAAGTCATTGAAGTACATTTTCTCTCTAGCATTATCAATGAAGAGAATACCAAGAAAAAGTATATTATCTGTTATATCCAGAATCCCAGAAATTACAAGCTTGTGTTGAATTCAATTGTCCATCACTCTGCTTGACACCCACTTCATGCTGTGTCATTCTTCTTTAATTTCTGGAAAATTATGCAAACACGAATGGTGGCTTTCATGTCATCAATTTCTTACGTGGCTAAAAAAAATTAATAATTTAATTCCTTAACTAAAAATTTATACATTTCATCCTAGGGAATGGAGAACACGAGAATGGATAAAGAGTGGGAAAAAAAGAAGTAGAATTGTAAAAAGAGAAGTTTTACCAGTTACAATTAAATGATCACAAAAAAGAAAATTAATTAAGGATTCTTGATCTTTTATTCGACTTATATATTATATATATATATATATATATATAGTTTATTTCAAAAATATTAATTCGGTACCTAAATACATCTCAATTTTATTAGATATTCAAATCGAGTGACATGGAAGCATGTTCTAGAGGCATATATAATTTAAGAACTTGTTGAACAACTTGACTGACAAAAACCCAAGTTTGATGCCTCCATCATGCTTTATCTAACTATTAAACCCATGTTGGCACCTTCAACCTACCAATTAAGGTATATATATATATATATATATATATATATATATATATATATAATTATAGTAGAATGAACCTATGTCATATTTAAAAAATTAATTAATTAAATTCCCATGAGACAGAATAAATAACATCAATTTCATGTTGCTTCCTACTTGATAACTTTAAATTAAATGTATAGTAGTAGTAGATATATAAACGTGACTGGTTTTTTGAATTTTAGATGCCCTTTAAGAGGGCATGCTTCAGATCTCCAATTATCCACAATATATATATACTAGCTGGGTCCCGTGCCTCCGGCACTGTATGGACAATATGATTTATCTCAAACTTTGAACGATCAAAATAATTTATTGAGTGAGCGGGAAATTTAAAGTCATTTGTATTTTATTAAATTATTATTAGATTATTAGATTGATAGATGTATTTTATTAGATAGATGTATGAACGGTGGGATTTATCTCAAACTTTGGACGGCCCAGATGATTTATTGAGTGAGCGGGAAATTCAAAATCATTTATATTTTATTAGATATATATATATATATATATATATATATATATATCACAATGGATCCTGTTCGGACTCCCGGACAGGACCCAAAATCCGGACCCCAAAATTAATTTTTTTTTATTTTTTTTTTTTGTAGAACAACTAAAAAAAAAAAAAAAAATTTATGGAACTGAAATTTTTCAATAATACAGTGTTTTGGGTGTGTTTTTAACACCCACACCAACCAATGTATGTACAGTCTGCCCAGACTGTACAGACATGTTTCGTTATAGGCATCCAAATCACACCCAAAACACTGTATTATTGAAAAATTTCAGTTCCATAATTTTTTTTTTTTTTTTAGTTGTTTCAAAAAAAAAAAAAGCAAAAAAAAAAAAAAAAGGTCCGGATTTTGTTAAAATCCGGACTCCCGGACCAGATCCGGTCCCATATATATATATATATTGTAAGAAGCTTTTACGGACGTTCTTCCTATTGGAAGAAAAGTCATTTATTTCACATGCAAAAGGGGCACGTGACACACAATCCGAGGGACTAATTATATTTGAAAAAATATGTATCACATGCATATAATTAAAGATGGTAGCTTATAAATTCCTAGTAGTATAATTTGTATATATATATATATATATATATATATATATATATATATATATATATAGTATACTTGTTAGGAAATTGATATTTTCATATGAAAAGTATCGTTGTAAATGTATAACGACAGTAAAAATTGTCGCTATAAAATTTATAGCGACACTTTTCATATAAAAATATCAAAAATTCATATGAAAATATCAGTTTTAGTCTGCTCTTTCAAGTCATTTTATTATCCCGGGATTAATAGTTCCAAGTTTATTTTCAAAAACAAATAAGAGACTTGAGATTAATAGTCCAATTCTAAATATAATAATTACAAACAAACCTAGCCCTAAAATTTTATTATAAATAAACATCCACTACAATATATATATACACACACTTAGATTTAAGGTTAATAATCAAAGAGAGAGAGAGAGAGAGAGACTAACCCTAAATATTAATGAGGAAGGCCTTTTATAATTTTGTATATATATATCTAGCTAGTTACCTAAATTCACTTGTAAACACATGCATGCACGAACCATAGGAGGGCTGAATGAAGTTAATGTCTTATTCTAATACTTGATCAGCTTTAAAAATAGGAATACATTTGTCACTAATTTTTATTAAAAAAACAAATTAAACTTAATGTTTTCATTTGTTAGAAATATATAGTAATTGTGATATGATAGTATTTAATCAACTTAAAATAAATTAAAATTAGTTATACGTTAAGAACTTTATGTTACGTAATAATTAATCATTATTAGTAGACATTCATAATAAAATAACTCACTATATGAAATCAAAATAAACATACATAATAAAATAAAATAATACTCCATTGCAAATATTAAGCAAATAATTTATTCATCTGTCAAAAATTATAATAACTACTTCACCACAAAATTATATAATTACCAAATACATAAATCACATGCTAAAAAATTTAAACTCACATGCATATATGTAGACATAGTAATAATTGATAATTTTCCTTTAAAGTTTAAATTTCTATATTTTTAGACATACATTTTTAAAAAGATAATTATAATATTTGAAAAATAAATCTTATCAAAATAATATTTGAACTTGAAAATTTTTACTGCTGCTGATAATCCGGTTGGCTTGCAAATTTTTATTGCTGGTGAATTTCTTGTAAATTTTTCTCTCACGCGTTAGATATGTTTTGCTGCTTGAATGGTATATGATTTAGGCAGGGGAGGGAAATGCTTTAGCGGCAGGGAAGAAAGCAAGCTTCTGAGATGGAGAGGAGTGGCAGTGGGTTAAAAAGAGAGGAGACTGCCGCTACAAGCTGTAGCGGCAAGGCATCAATTTCCGTACTCTGTCATTTCGGCTTCCGTGCGTTACATGTGTCAGTGCTCTGTCGTTTTGGTATCTGTGCCAGTCAAAGGGAGACTACCACTGGAGCCTGTAGCGGCAGGCCATATACATTTTCCAATTTTAAAACAAGGGCAGCTTGGTAATTACGCACGGATTTTGAAATTTAATGCCTGCCGCCAGAGCCTGTAGCGGCAGGATAATATTTACACTTAATCTCAGCCTTTTATCGCACAGATCTACGATGATTAGCTTATTTGCTGAACAGTGCTTCGAGCAAACGTTTGTCACGGATGATTTCCCTATATATATATATATATATATATATATATATATATATATATATATATATATATCTATCTATCTAATAAAATACAAATGATTTTGAATTTCCCGCTCACTCAATAAATCATCTGGGCCGTCCAAAGTTTGAGATAAATCCCACCGTTCATACATCTATCTAATAAAATACATATATCTAATCTATCTAATAATGATTTTGAATTTCCCGCTCACTTAATAAATCATCTGGGCCGTTCTAAGTTTGAGATAAATCTCACTGTCCATACAGTGCCGGAGGCATGGGGCCTCAAATATAATGGCAGATGATGGTCACCTCAAATATACCAGAGATGCCAGTATAATGTAGTCAATTTTCATTCATACTTGATTACAGCTACAGACGCAATTGGTGCATTACAACTTGTTTTCAGATTTCATCATTAGCCATTAGTCATACTGATTAACAGATTAAAATCAACGTTTCCCTATCAATTAACATATGAATCAAGTTTCTGATTTATTACAATTAACACTACCACTAAACAAAATTTAACAATGTTGAAATTCTAGCTCAAACAAAGGGAAATCAATCTTCAGCTCAATGAAATGTTCCCAGATAACCTACTCAGCAACAAAACAATATCATACATTCACCCTTATGAAATTTACAGCATTGAGTCATTTCCCTAAGATAGTTCAACAATCGTCCACCTAAATTTGGCAATTATCAACAAATCCAACCAATTTTATGACTACAACTAATAAATCTAGTAACATTCAGTATTCATGTGATTATGCAATGTTTCTCGCTAACAATGTGAATTCAACTGTGGTAGATCTAGTCCGAAATTGTATTCAATCCAACCAATTTTGAAGAATTAAACTACCAAAAGCAATTCAAAAAACCAATCAAAACCCAAATTTAAACACATTAGAGTGAAGAACTATACCTGTAAGTTTTGCCTCTATCTTCTGTAAGACAGAGCTTGTTAGACATGGGCATCTGCTCAATAGTGAACTGTGAATACTCCGAAAGCGAATCTAGCACGGATTTAATGGTACTCTTCTTGGGCACAAAAATGAACTCATCCACATCAAAGAAAAACATCCACTTAGCCATAAATTTATATCGATGCAAACAATCATTCACCACAAGGAACTGATTATGGTAATACCCATCAAACCTTTGTTCCTCCCTAATATCATGCAATGTCACATACCCTTTCTCCATCCATGGCTTCAAAACCTCCATAACTTCCGGGTGAACCCCACCGGCGTCGTGAAACACAAAATGGGATTTCTCCCCAAACATCCTTATATGATAAGCTAGCCACTCCCTAACTCTCTGTGGACTTAAATTTCCATAGAGAGAAGATCCACAATAGAAGTAATCATATTTAGGAGGGGCCGTAAAAACCAATGGGTTTAAAGTATTTGGAGCTTCATTCAGTGCAACAATGGTGTCGGTGAGGTTAAAGTCGGTGTCACCGCCGCCGTTGGTAGAGGCGTAGAGGAGTAATTTTCCACCATTTTCTCCGACAGGGTGGGGGAACGTGCAGTTAACAACCACGACTGTGTAGACGTGGCCGTAGCCCCAGTCGGGGAGGATTTTGTAGCCCTGTGTAGTGATGGGTTCGCCGCCGGAGCTGTTATGTGGGACCCACTCGCACTGGTAAGTGGGTTTCCCGAAAACGTGGAGGGGTTTCGAAGCTAATCCGTTAATGGCGAAGGTGTTGAGGCCGCCTCTGTAAGCCGACATCAGTACGAAATTGTACGCCGCCGCGCCGTATGGCTTGAAGGCTCTCTTTACAACGCCGTTCGGAAGTATTTCGTCTTGTTGGACGGAAGGCGGCGGTGGGGGAGGAGAGAGAAGGGGCGGTGGTGCGACGGAGGCGTTTAACGGCAGCTCCGATGCCAGCTTCTCGGTGTTGGGGGTGGTGGAGGAGATGCAGTTGCGGATATCTGAGACGGAGAAGGAGAGACGAGAAGGGAGGAATTGAAACATGGTGAGGAGTGAACAGAGGAAAAGCAGAGCAGTGAGGAGGAGTTTGAGCTCTGCCGCACAATTCCATACCACCCCAACAAACATTTTCTTCTCTTTCTGATCTTTTTCCCTCTCTTTTTCATTACCCATATCTGAATTTCTCTTTTACAAGAACACCAAATTCCTCAGGCTCAGGATGAACAAGCTAAGATCAGTCCAGTACGGGACAAATTTTATGGAGTCTGTTTTCCACCCTTTTTCTCTCTCCTAATTTTGAAGGGAATCCGAAGAGCTTATTTCTTTATAATGAGAAATTGGAAGGCTTTATAATGTAGTTCATATGCATAAGCTGAAAATAATTTTACTCCATTTTTCCCGTGAAAAAAGTTTGGGAATGTTTGGGAATTTAGAAAGAAGTTGAGAGGAGAGAGAAAATAAAATAGAAATTGATTTATTTTTATTGGGGGAGGCTTTTTGGGGTAATTGGGCCTGTTTGTTGTTTTACTGCAATTTTTTTTCTTTTTGTATGTAAATAGAAATACTCAACTCAACGGCTTTCTATTCATTTTAAAGAATTTAAACTATAAAATAATAAATATCAATTTTTTAATTATCAATTACGTAAATAAATATTAATAATAAATTTTTTAAAAAGATATGTAATAACTAATAAGTCAAGTCTCTTATAATTCTTATCAATCTCATGTATCAATAAATTTCACAATTATAATTCGACATAAATTTATTACAATACATAACAACTCTTTTAAATTTTAATACGCGATACATTTTGATTAAAATGTTGTATTGTCAGAACAAAAATAATGCTTCTACGATAAGTTGGACAATATTTTTATAAGTATTTTAACGACATTAACATTTTACATAATATGTATTACTAGCTGGGTCCTGTGCCTCCGGCACTGTATGAGCAGTGAAATTTATCTTAAACTTAGAACGGCCCAGATGATTTATTAAGTGAACGGGAAATTCAAAATCATTATTAGATAGATTAGATAGATAGATGTATTTTATTAGATAGATGTATGGACGGTGAGATTTATCTCAAACTTTGGACAGTTCAGATGATTTATTGAGTGAACGGGAAATTCAAAATCATTTGTATTTTATTAGATAAATTTTCATAGCATTACTTTTATTCTGACATCATCAATTATTTTAATTATGTTTATATTTTTTATTGAAAAATTAATTTGGCTATTGAAATTGGTCCAAATAATTATTAATTAAAAACTAACGCAGGTCCTAAATACTATTCCCTCCGTCCTATGATAAAAGTCGTTATCATTATTTTGGGTAGTCCCTTATTAAATGTTCAATTTTCTTTAATAACCAAACTTTTACACATTTTTTTTTATTATGCATTAGCATTAAATATCACATACTTTTGTTATTCTAATTCTCTCTCTATATTTAATAAGTATGGAGAGATAATATTTTGAATTGAATAGCTCGAAAGTCACTCTCTGATCACCTACATTGAAAATAATTAATGACATATTATTATGGACAATATTGTCATTTTATTTCTCTTCTTAATATGCGTGAAAAGTTTACCAAAATTTTTATCCTGAGACGGGTGGAGTAATGCCTATCAATGCGTATATAGGCAAAGGAGTTCATGAAAAGACAAAATATAAAATTATTATTGACTTGTTTGAAGTCAACTTAAAATTAACAATTTTTTTTATTAATATTAGTCAATATAATAATAAATATTACTCTCTCCGTATTAGGATAAAAGTTCTGATTGACTTTTTGTGCATATTAAGAAAGAAGATAACATGACAAAATTGTTCATATTTAAATTCTCATTTAATTGCATAGTTTTTTGTACATTACTAGTGATGCTCTATAAATATGCATAGAGAATAGAAATATAACAATTAATAATAAGGGTATTATAGATAAATTATTGTAAAAAATAGATAATTTAAAGTGAGTAGACATTTAACTTAGGAATACCTAAAATGATAATAAAGATTTTTATCTTGAAACGAAGAGAGTATAAGTTATCAATCTAAAGCAAACTATAAATCTTATAGTTTCTAAGGGAGAGAGCATTATATGGATTGTAATAATTAGGAAAAATTATATATATTGTAAATGTTTACGTTAATCTTTTAATTATTAGTTATGTGGATAAATATTACTCCATTCGTTCCATGATAAAAGTTTTTAATATTTTTTTAGGCAGTCCCATGTTAAATGTTCACTTTCCTTTAATAACCAAACGTTTACACATTTTTTCCTATTATGCCCGTAGCATTAAATATTTCATACTTTTCTTATTATAATTCTCTCTCCATATTTAATAAGTACGAAGAAAGAATATTTTAAATTGAATAGCTAGAAAGTCACTCTCTCACCTACATTGAAAATAATTAATGACATATTACTATGAATAATTTTGTTATTTCATTCCTCTTTTTAATATGCGTAAAAAGTCCACCAAAACTTTTATTCTGGGACGGAGGGAGTAATAGTAACACTTTTGAAGATGAGTGATTCTACACTGACCGGGTCTTGGCGACCGGTCCAATTATTTTTTTTAAATGTCTCCCAAATAATTTATAAGATTTATTGGAACTGGAATTTTTACAGAATAAAGTGTTTTGGATGTCATTTGAATACATGTAAAAAAATTGGACCGGTCGCAAGACCGGTCGCCAAAGCAATGTCCGCCTAGAATTTTTCTTTGAAGATATGTGTAATAAGTGAGACTTTTTTTAAAATTTTATTGAATTTCATATATTGATATATTTCGTAATTATAATTCGAACCATTCGATATAAATTTAACGTAATACACAACAAGACTCATAGTTAGATGTGGTATTGTACAATGATGATATGGTATTAGTGTGATATTCAATATTTTATGTGTACATAAAAATATAGCGCACACACACCCACACACACACACATATATATATATATATATGGTAATAATTCATAACATGTATTTATTATTGATCTTTATAAAACATACATTATTTATATAATTAAAAATAATAAGGAATGGTCATAATTAAAAACTGAAAATCGTTGTCTACTATTATTAATAGCGGACGCCGCTACTATTATACACGGACGACGGTACTAATCCCAGCGTCAGCGGACGTAACACGTCGTCCGCTACTAATAGTAGTAGACGTGAATTAATCTTAGCCTAAAGTTCCTATATTGAGTGACACATATGATATATTTCTATTTTTTATTCATAATAAATACATGTTATGGGGAATAGGGGTTCTTTTATTTTAATCTCACTTTTAAATATTTACACTTAGTTACATGTATAAAATATTTTTTGGATTTTCCTTGTGATTTGATCATAAATTAAAGTGTTGTCTACCGTCTTATTCATAATTTCATATTTATAAATAATCAACTAAATTCATGTCGAAAAAATGAGGTGTAAATGGATAAAATTTAAGAGAATTTGTCATCTTCACTTGTTTTTCTCCTATTTTTCTTATCAGTAAGTCTACTATCACATAAAACTTCTCACATACCGCTCGCATGCATATTTTGATGGCCCACGTCTATGCGAATAATTTTATGTGATAATAGATTTATTTTTTTTCTTATATTCTCATGTTGTTTCACTCTTGACTTTCTCCAAATTCTTCCCTAGACCTCTAAGATAAAATTTATCCTTAAATTAAATTTTAATAAAATATAAGATCATCAATTTTATTATTATTAGTTTTTAAAATAGTGAGAATAACAAGTTTACACGCTAACGGTGAATATTAAATTTCTGACCTACAATTCTCATAATTTCATCTTAACTATCAAAGTTACGATCTTATTGGTTACAAATTAAAATAGAGATTTTATTTTTGCACTCCAAATAAATGACAAAAGGACCTTTAGCTTATTGTGTTTGTCGAGTTGTTTGTATTACACCACTGAATTTAAAAAAAAATATAATTGTCTCATTGAGCTTTTAAAAAATTCTTAATCGAGACATTCCGTCCAATTCTTTTTCGTTTTATTTGATTTACTTTAAACGGACGGTTCAGATTGGTTTACAATAAAATATAATATATTCTATTTATAATCTAATAAAACGAATAAGTTTATAAAAGTATTCTATTTTATATAAAAAGATTTTACTATGCAAATACTATGCAGACACTATGCATTATAGAATATAATATATTCTAATTATTGTTTAATAAAACAGATAACTTTATAAAAGTATTCGGTTTTATATAAAAAACTTTTCTGTTTTATTACATTAATAATACTAATAAAATAAAACTTTATCATCATTATTATTATTCACACTATTAATCGACCAGGTCGTTCTCAGGAAAGAGGGGGCTTTCCAATAAAGATTTCTCCCTATTGGCGCGCAATTAGGTGACCAAACCTCTCCTTGGAAGAACTTCTAGACATCATTAATAATGCAAATAATAATATTAATAACTCTGTCATCTCAATTATTGATTTAATAATATATAAAATATCGACAATAATTGAATAAAACTGAATGACTTCTCACGTAAGTATCAATAATTAATATCGTGCGCTACTATGTAACCACGCGTATTCCTGTACTTTTAACACCGGGTGTTTCAACAGTTAACGGTAAAACTTCCGCCGTTATTTTCTTAAAAAATATTTTTGTCGTTTTCTCAATTCGACAATAATTTCGTTGTGGGGTCCACCAATGATTGCGTCGTCGTACGAATATTCCCTGTTTAAAATGAATATTTTTCGACCAATCGAATATTATATAACAACTTGCGTACTTTATAAAATTTATAAATATTACCCTCAACTATAACATTATATCAAATTTATTCCATAATATTTAAAAATAATATTTATATAAAATACAATTTTATTCATAAAAGTTGGAGTCTTACAATCTCTCCTTCTTATGAAATTTCGTCCTCGAAATTAGGGTACGTACCTGGTATGTCGAAGAGGTAAGGATACCTTGATCTCATTTCAGATTCTAACTCTCGGGTCATTTCCTCAACATCGTGGTTCCTTCATAAAACTTTAACTTGAGGTATAACCTTGGAGCGTAGAATATGTTCCTTCTTATCCAAGATTTGAACAGGAACCTCTTCATACGTTAAATCTTCCGCTATTTCGTCCGGTTCTAACTCAATAATGTGGTTCGGGTCTTTCACATATTTACGTAACATGAATATATGAAAAACATTATGAACACGAGATATATTTGGCGGTAAAGCAAGTCTATAGGCTACAGTCCCTACTCGATCGAGGATTAAAAATGGGCCAATGAATCGAGGATTGAGCTTTCCTCTCTTTCAAAATCTCGTAACTCCTTTCCATGGAGCAACACGTAACAACACATGATCTCCAATATATAGGTGCAAACCAGACATAGCACTACTTCCAAATATGCACTTAGGGCCAATAAACACACACTTCAAATAAATTAGGGAATTAAAAAGATGTGATAACTGTGTTTTCACGGAAGTCGAGGGGTGTCTAACACCTTCCCCCGCTTAATCAAGCCCCTGAACTCTATAAATCTCGATTTCCAAAGCCTGTTAAATAGAGTCCAATAATTGGGCCTTTTGCAAAATTTCCAAATTCGGTTGAGTTGGTACAATCATTTCACTACTACCAACTGGAGACTCTGAATTTTCAAATCGTCGACATTTTGTGTCGGACTCTTTTCAAACTCGCCCTTTCAAACGAAATTCAACACATAGAAAACATAAAGGGTAGAAAGACTAAAAAGAAGAATTCCAAAAGAAAGGAAATTTTTCCTGACGTCGATAAGAAGCATTATTGTGTGAGGAAAACAAAGATTAAGATTATTAAGTTTAGACGGTAGGTTGACAAGTTTGGGGTACCATAAAAGCAAAATCAAGGATGAAGTTGAAGGAATTGCAAGCTGAAATTAAACAAAGGTCAATCACAAAAATAACTAATGAATAACACAAATAATCTTCAAAACGATGATTGAAGTGAAAAAAGTCACAAAAATATTTAAACTAAATATATCAAATTTATAAATTACTCCATCCGTCCCAAAAAAGATGAAAAAACTACAATTTGCACACATATTAAAAAAATAAGAGTAGAGAAAAAAGAATAATAAAGTTCTAAATTTATCTTTTGTCGCTCCACAAGATTACATAAAGTGATGAATACTTTTATTTTTTATATTAATAGATCTCACTAATAAACATATGTACCATTCACTTAATATATTTTATTTCACCTTTTTTGAAACAAAAAATTATAGATTTAGTCATCCTTTATGGGGACGTTGGGAGTAGTACTTTCCATCTAAAACTACTTCATCTCATAATAGTAAAATATATTCTCTTCAATTTTAATTTTTTGAAATTAACTTAAAATATTTTAATATAAATATGTGTATGATTATCTCTTACCTACTTTTTCATCAGCAAGCGTAAAGTAGATTAGCAGATTTGCAGCTCAAATGAAAGTTACAAAACAGATTCATTTAAATTTTAAAATTAAGAGTAAAATATATTTATTTTTTGTATCTTCCAAATATAACTCATTGTAAGATTTATTATTTCATACTTTATAATGAATATTTTTAATTTTGAGTTTGAAAATATCTGGAATTAACTTTCAAAAGTCAATACTAATATTAATAATTTAGAACGAAAGTAATTCTACACGAAATTAAAAGTAAAATCCTCCTAAACCCCTAAAATGATAAGCTCGGTTTTCTCATAATTCTACAAGGTAAAAGTATTTCTCTCTTTTGTTTTGAGAACAGAATATTTGTGTATTAACCATGGATATATAGCTACTAGATTCTAGCAACTATACACAAAATAAGTAAGGAAGTAAGATGCAAATGGAGTGAATCAATAATTTGATGTACTATAGTGTAGCAAATTGCAATAATTATGGCAAGCGTGAGTTCACCAAATGTGTGGGCAGAAATGAAGTGGTCCTACTCCAACCTGTCTAGCAGTACCCTTGAGACATACCATGGATTGATGAATTCAGCTGGGTATAGCTAACTAATATAAGGTGTTGTTTGTTTGTGTCTGAATGTTTTTTGTTCGATCAGAGACGAAATTTTGTTTAGTAAGTTTTTTTGTCTCTTAATGCCTCTTGACAGAAATTCAAATCTTAAACTATTAAGATCTCTCTCTTAATAGTTTATTAAAAATTTATAGACACAAACAACCTCAATAAATATTGTATTTCTTCAATTTCAAATTTTAAGTTCATTCAAATAAATTTTTTAAATAACTCGTAGGGTTAAAATGGTAAAATAGTGTCATTCAGATATTTTATATTTTTTAGTTATCAAATAATTTTTTAAATTCAGATGATCTAATTTATTAAGATGTATAAATTATTCAAATCTTAATTACTCGAATTTATTAAACACCTCTTGAGAGTAGAGTTGTTATATTATGTAAAAAAAGGGGAAAAAATAGAACCAATTTCGACTACTAACCTCTTCCGGCTCTTTACCATAGTGACCAATATATATATATATATATATATATATATATATATATATATATATATATATATGAGTGATTTCATTGTTTGTGGATTCATTATTATGCTTGTTTTTGTGATGGCGAAGGTGCGTCCATTGCATGCATCATCACTCAATTTAACAACTTTATTTGCGATTTCTCCGCCTTTGGCTGTCGGTACTACTCAATCGTGTGTATATATATATATATAGAACACGGATCAGGTCCGGACTCTCGGACCTGATCCAAAATCCGGACCCAATTTTTTTTTTGTAAAACAACTAAAAAAAATAATAATTATGGAACTAAAATTTTTTCATAATACAATGTTTTGGGTGTGTTTCTAACACCTACACCAACCAATGTATGTAAAGTCTGCCCAGACTGTACTGACATATTTTGTTATACGTATCCAAATCACACCCAAAACACTGTATTATATAAAAATTCAAGTTCCATAGTTTTTTTAGTTGTTTTAAAAAAAACAAAAAAAAAATTCAGATTTTGTTAAAATCCGAGAGTCCGGACCTGATCCGGACTCTATATATCTATATAATAAAACAGAACCTACTTTCAATCTTTCATTTGACAAAGCACAAGAACGGTTTAGATTCATTCTAACTTAATTCTTTCAACTTAATCTAAAGGCTCATATTTCTTCCCGCCCAAATCAAATTCACTTATACATCATACTCTCTCTCATATTCACACACAAAATCTTTCTCTCTCATCTCTTCTTCACACACACAAATAAATAATAATAATAATAATTATTATTATACTTATACTTATAATAATAATAATAATAATTATAATAATAATAATAATAATTATATTAATAATAATAAATATAATAATAATAATTATTATTATTATAAAAATAATTATAATATCTATATAATAAAATAGAAACCATTTTGAATATTTCATTTGATAAACCACAAGAACGGTTCAGATTTCATCTCAATTCTTCAAACTTAATCTAAAGGCTTACAATTCATCTCACACTAAAAATTTCTGCCCAAATCAAATAACAATAATTATAATAATTATAATAATAAATAATAATAATAATAGTAATAATGATAATAATAATAATAATAATCTATATAATAAAACAGAACCTAATTTCAATCTTTCATTTGACAAAACACAAGAACGGTTTAGATTCATTCTAACTTAATTCTTCCAACTTAATCTAAAGGCTCATATTGTTAGGTTTGTAATATTCATGAACGCAATCAAATTGCAAAAATTAGCGGAAACGTGTAAAAAATCAGAGTTTAAAAATTTACAAACCATAAACCCGGATCATCCTTTATGCATAATTATTAATTAAACGAAAAAGAAAGAACAAGAACCATACCATTGAAGATCCGAGCTTCCTCAGGTACAAGTTCACCTCCAATCCTTTTCGCGTTCAACTTGAATCCACCGGGTTGGGTTCCTTCCTTTGATCAATGTTAGCCACCCAAGTGTTTGGCCTCTAGAGGTGATCCACCAAGGAAGAACAAAATTCAAGAAGATGGGTATTTGGCAAAACCCTTATTTTTCTATCTCTCATAGAAAAGGAGCGTACTCTCCCAACTGTTGGAATTACGTATGTTTAATATCTGATATAAGACTCCTCTTATAAAGATATCAAGTAACCCTATTAAAAATAAGGTATTATTTATTTAATTAAACTCTTTTAATTAAATGGGCTCCCTAATCTTATTAGGGATATTTAATTAAACTCCTTTAACTAATTTTCCCTCCTAATCCTATTAGGAATAAATGAGAGTACTTATATTAATTAATTCCCAAACTCCTTTAGGAATTAAATAATAATAATAGTAATAATAATAATAAGACTTCTCTTATTAATTTATATTTAATATTTCCAAAATATTAAATAATAAATATTAAGCTATTTAATTTATTCTATCACCATAGATTAAATTAAATATACTTAACTTATTATTACGATTATGCCATTATCTTCTTAAATAATTATTCTTCCTTTTATGGTGTGACCCTATAGGTTCTCCATATTAAACCGGTTGTGAATAAATCAATTAGAACAATTCTAATCTTATTTAAATAAATAAATTAAACTAATAATTTATTTAAATAAATAATATTTATTCTACAATAGGGATAAGCCTCCCTAGCGATCAACGACTTTCCAGATAATATAGATTTCAACATTAATCATAAAAGAACCTTTGAGTAAATAGTTACCGTACAATTCAATCCTTCTACCATACAATGTCCCAATTAAATATAAGACATGGAATTTCTGTCAAGTCTTATTTAATTTAATTATATGTATTTCGACTCTAAATGCACAACTCCAAATAATGCAAATTAGAAACTCCTTTCTAATTTCATTCTGCCTTGGCCAAGGACTACTGAGTTGTCATTTATCGAATCACATAGGACATATCTCTTCTTTTACTAGAAGTGGTAGATTCTTTATTGATCATACATTATCTCCATGTACAACTTATTATACCCAAGCATACCCTTTGATATACCCTAAGGGTCTTAAGGAATAAGTCAAAGTATAACTCATCATACACAAGATACTATGATGATCTCAAGTCCAAGGATCACTTGTACTACTATCACTACAGGAATTCCTATTGACATGCAAGTAAAACTCCATTAGGTATTCCTTAGCGAGTCACGTTCAGTGAACTTATTCTCTAATAAGCACCTACATACTTGCTTTAGTGTCTCCACACAAATGATCATGAGATCAATCATCCTCATCCAATGAGCAAGCAACGTATGTACCAATCTATCCGGATTCACTAATCCCCAATTTAGTAATCCAACGATTGGGAACTATTTTAGTTTTAAGCTTTCTAAGAATTTAGATCTCATTAGAATGATCATCATCATTATTCTAAAAGCATTGCTTAAAACTATGGGTTTATCACATATTATAAAACAGCATCATGTAGATAATTAAAAGCCTTTAATAAATTAATACTTTTTATTAATAAATGAATAAGATTGTTACAAAGTATATGCTTTATCATCAAACATGATTGGCTTGTGTGCATACTACTTTCAATCTCCCACTTGCACTAAAGTCAATCGCCATGGTATCTCATACTCTTCTTCTCTAAGTGACAATCATCCTGCTGTTGGATAAGCTTTAGTTAATGGATATGTAATGTTGTTCTTGAGAGTCCACTATCTCTATAGTGATTTCTCATCTTTCAATGATTCTTATAATCAAATGAAAGTGCCACAACACATGTTTGGATCCAAGATGAGACTTAGGAACTATTCCTAGTTTTGTAATGAACTTTTCATCCAAACAATCAACTTGCAGCTTCATTTACAGCTATATACTTTGTCTTTATCACTAAACTAGCAACTCCTTGCTGTTTGGAACCTTTCCAATTCACTGCACCACCGTTCAAGGTAACCCTTTACCTTAAAGTGGATTTTCTGTCGTCTTGGTCTGTCTGAAAAAACTTGAGTCTGTTAAGCCCTCTAGTTTTAATTCAGGCCCACCATGTATTATGTCACATCCTTAGTGTTGGTTAAGTACTTTAAGATGTTTTTCACTGTCTCACAGTGAACTTCTCCAGAATATGACTGATCAACATCAGGTCGCGTATATTTCATTGCATACATGATTGTCACTCATGCGATCTCTCTTTTAGGAGTCTATGGGGACTATTAAGAGAGATACACTCCATGGCTCATCAACATGAGACATCTCTTGGTGTTTGCCATGCTAAACGACTTTAGCATCAAATGAATATACGTTCCTTGAATTAAGTCAAGCTCTTCCCAAATCATTCATGGAGGAATGTTTAGACAACTTTATCTTTACTGATTCTAGCATTGGCATGTCATTCCGTATCCATAGTATATCAACATATAATACTAGGAATGTCACGACGCTCCCATTGACCCTTTTGTACACACTAGGTTCATTCTTGTTTTTGATAAAATCAAACTCTTTTGATTATCATATCAAAATGAATGTTTCATTTTTGAGAAGATAACTTCAATCCATTTCTCTGAGTGTCTACAACTCTTACCTCATCGTATGTAACTGGATCATCATCTTCTATGATACGTACCTCATCATCATCATCCATGATGAATCCATACCTCCTAGGTATCTTCGGTACTATTCCAGATTTACGATTCGGTTGTGGTACAATAGGTCTATCTATTGGTTCCTCTTATTTGACTTGTAGTGTTTTGTGGTTCTTGAACTTTTCAAGATGTATTATCCTCCCACTAACCCTTTCAATGATAAACACCTTTATCTTAGAAGGCATCATGTTTCGCAACAAACACCTTTTGCTAAGTAGGATTATAGAACATATGCCCTAAACTTACTTTAGGATGTCCCACAAATCTGTACTCGTCAAATTTTGTCCCAAGCTTATCCTCTGAAACCGTTTCATATAAGTTAGACAACCCCTTATCTTAACATACTTAAGATTATGAATCCTCCCTGTCCATAACTTTTATGGAGTCTTGGGGCCGGATTTTGAGGTTACCTTTTCTGTAGATAAGCAGCCATTTCTAGGACATTACCCCAGAAGGATACTGGAATGTCGGTAAAATCATTATGGACCGCACCATGTCCAACAAGGTACGATTTTTCCATTCAGATACATCAATCAATTATTGTGTATCAGGATGTGTCCATTATGAGAAAAACCATTTGAGATGATATAGAAACCTATTTCACAAGTATTTATTCCTTGATCTAATCAAAGAATCTTAATACTTTGTCAATTTGTTTCATTTCTGAATTCTTTGAACCTTTCAAATAATTCACACTTGTATTTAAATAAATACATACATTCAACTCTTTGAATGATCATCTCCTTTTCTTATACTAGTTTGTTCAATTTGCAAAATATATTTTTCACGTAAGTCAAGTATACAAAATCCATTAAGTAATATTCCAGTTCTATACAAAACATTATTATTATAAATAGAACAACAATTGTTTTTAAATATAATACCAAAGATTTCATTGTCCAACAATAAAATGGAAATAATGTTACCAACAAGAACTGGAATACAATAACAACTTATTGACTTAATAGATTTGCCCGTAGGCCATGCTAAACTATAAGTTCCTATGGCTAATGCAGCAACCTTTGCTTCATTTTCCACACATAGGTTTACTTATATTTGTTTAGCTTTCTACTTCTACTTGGTCCCTTCATAAATCTATATTTATGATAACCAAAGTCGGTATCCAATACCCAAGTAGAACCTTGACTTAAAAAAAAAATTTATTTTAAATCATGAACAAAATTGTATTTGTAACCGAAACTTCACTAAGCTTCTTTAGTTAGCCTCTGCAAGATGCTTCTTGCAGTTTTCTTCCAGTGTCCAGGCTTATTGCAGTGGAAGCAAACTCCTTTGCTATCCGTATCAATTTTGTTCTTATTATCCTTTGTTTTTGCCCTTTCTATTTACCTTCTTAGAATCGTTCTTCTTTTCAGAAGATCCTTTGGCCCCTACCAGTAAGACTTGGTCTTTCTTGGTTGGAAAGTGACTCTCAACATTTTTCAACATGTTAAGCAAATCAGCGAGGCTGATGTCTAGCTCGTTCATATGAAAAATTCACAACAATTGTGAAAGGAGTCCGAAAGTGAGTGCAAGATCAAATCTTGGCTCAACTCTCCATCCATGACAAAACCCGTTGTCCTAATTAATCAATCAAATTGATTATGTTAAGGACTTTTAGCTGTACTGTAGTGTCATCGATCATTCTAGATCGGAAGAGCTCCTTAGATATTTGATATCTATCAGTCCTACTTTCCTCACCATCAACTACTTGATGTGCAGTAGTATAGTAGGAGCATCCATAGTTTCATGCTGACGCTGAAGCTCGTTACTTATGGATACGAGCATGATGCATTGAGCCAACTGTGCATCATCTTGCCACTTTCTAAAAGTAGCAATCTCTTTCTCAGAGGCATTGTCTGCAACCATTGCAGGGATAGGGGTATTAAGGACATAAGATAGCTTTTCAGCCATGAGAACTATTCTCAATTTCCTTAACCAATCCATTTAATTTGGTCCGGTTAAATAAGCATCTAATATGCTATGCAGTGATAGTAATTTAGACATTGTAAAAATTTGTAATTAACAACATTTTAACATACATTCTTTTATCAATTACCAAAATAAATTAGGTCTTGTTTTAAATTGGTATCTCCCACTATTTTCTTCAAACTATATTACCCTCACTTATATAGTTCGGCAAAATCCAATTAAGATATGCTAGTGAGAATAAGGATCCCATTTCAAATGTATATAGCCTTGTGTGTGCACAACAAACTATATATAAATAAATAGGTAGACAACTCTTGTCAATTACATCAACTATGTAACTCCTTGTATTTTGCCTCTTAAATCATAATGGTCAAGTGTGTGCACATCCGAACTAAAATGATTTAAGTTAAGTCAGACCCAACATTTTCATATAAGTGAAGAGAAAACTACAGCCCTTGTGTGTGCACAACAAAGCAGTAATGTTCAATTCCTTATAAACATCATATGTAATAAAAATAACATCTTAAATATTTAATACTCGCCTTGTGTGTGCACAACAAACTCATATTAAATATTCAATACTCTATTGTTTCTATCATGCTAGAAGGCGACGTTCGATATTCCAAATATCTTTGAACGTTACAACTTAATATAAAATATTTGAGGGGTTTGTTATTAATTTGTCTCATCTTGTTTAGCGCGCATGCACATATATATATATAAAATACGCGTCATATTAATGAACATGCGAAGCATGTTTGCATAATATATAATATATATATATATATATATAATCATGCACATATAGAATACTATATTCTACCTGGATTGATTATGGACTTTTATTCTAGTTTGGTTCACTAGAGCCACCAAGTGAACCAAAAGGTCAAACCCTAGGGGTGCAAGAATTAATATTTAAATATAACTATTACATTTAAACCCGGGCTCCATTACAAACAGGTCTTTAAGCGCTCCTTGTTCCTTGATCTCCAATTCTTCAAAATTAATTCTAACTATTTCTATTACAAAACTATTTAAAATAAATAGAAACCTTGATCAGCAGTCAAGGGGAAGTACATAGGAGGGAGATAGAATTTACATTAAGAAAAATTAGAGAAGACGAGGTACGCAGACCCCATTTAATAAAACCCATACATTCATGCATCCAACTAAAATAAAATCCAATCGCATTGGTCAATAGTCCATAATCAATCCCATTTATTATCATACATATCACTATATGCATCAATAAATAATATTCATCTTATGAATAATAAACATTTAATATATATATTGATATCATTTAATGGGCAAAATTTAGTTAGTATAAAATCTAATTTTGAATCAAAATAAACTCCTTTATTTTAATCCAAATTTAAATCAAAATAAAACTATTTTATTTTAATTTGTCCTATTTTGAATAAAATAAACTATTTTATTTTAATCAAAATCCTTAATCAAAATAAACTCTTTTATTTTAATTAATTATGGAATCCAATTCCATGTCAAAATAAACTCTTTTATTTTGGGTAATATGAAATCTTATTTCATATCTTAAATAAACTCTTTTATTTTAGGGAAACACGGATTTTCTTTCCTATTCAAAAATAAACTCCTTTATTTTGAATAATATGAAATCTTATTCCATATCTAAATAAACTCCTTTATTTAAGGAAATTAGGATTCTCTTTCCTATTCACAAATAAACTCTTTTATTTTGAATAATATAAAATCTAATTTCATATCTAAATAAACTCCTTTATTTAAGGAAATTAGGAATCCAATTTCAACTCTAATTAGTTATCATGGAATCCAATTCCAACTCTAATTAGTTAGCATGAAATTTAATTTTAAAATTAAAATAAACTTTTTTATTTTAAGATTAAAATAAACCTTTTATTTTAAAATTAAAATAAACATTTATTTTAATAATAAAATAATTAAGATTATATATATATATAACCGTAAAATATATTATATATATATCCGTAATATATAATATATATATATATATATATATATATATATATATATATATATATATATATATATCACGTTCCTTTTGATTTCCGTGCAACCTTTGAAAAAGATGACAGGAATCAGGATGGCCACGTTTTTTGAATACAGGATCAGCTATATTAAAAAAAAAAAACAGCCAAAATCCATTGAAGCAGCGAAAACTCAGCGAAAATATATATATATATATATATATATATATAAAATTCGCTGTTTTCAACAGTTTTTCGGAAATACTCCCTCCGTCCCAAATTAATTGCTCAGTTTTGACTTTTTAAAGTCAAATTGACCATTTTTAAAACTAATCTTTTTACTATTTTTGCTAAAATATAGGTGAAGAGATTATTATCTCTTACCTACTTTTTCATCAGCAAGCGTAAAGTAGATTAGCAGATTTGCAGCTCAAATGAAAGTTACAAAACAGATTCATTTAAATTTTAAAATTAAGAGTAAAATATATTTATTTTTTGTATCTTCCAAATATAACTCATTGTAAGATTTATTATTTCATACTTTATAATGAATATTTTTAATTTTGAGTTTGAAAATATCTGGAATTAACTTTCAAAAGTCAATACTAATATTAATAATTTAGAACGAAAGTAATTCTACACGAAATTAAAAGTAAAATCCTCCTAAACCCCTAAAATGATAAGCTCGGTTTTCTCATAATTCTACAAGGTAAAAGTATTTCTCTCTTTTGTTTTGAGAACAGAATATTTGTGTATTAACCATGGATATATAGCTACTAGATTCTAGCAACTATACACAAAATAAGTAAGGAAGTAAGATGCAAATGGAGTGAATCAATAATTTGATGTACTATAGTGTAGCAAATTGCAATAATTATGGCAAGCGTGAGTTCACCAAATGTGTGGGCAGAAATGAAGTGGTCCTACTCCAACCTGTCTAGCAGTACCCTTGAGACATACCATGGATTGATGAATTCAGCTGGGTATAGCTAACTAATATAAGGTGTTGTTTGTTTGTGTCTGAATGTTTTTTGTTCGATCAGAAACGAAATTTTGTTTAGTAAGTTTTTTTGTCTCTTAATGCCTCTTGACAGAAATTCAAATCTTAAACTATTAAGATCTCTCTCTTAATAGTTTATTAAAAATTTATAGACACAAACAACCTCAATAAATATTGTATTTCTTCAATTTCAAATTTTAAGTTCATTCAAATAAATTTTTTAAATAACTCGTAGGGTTAAAATGGTAAAATAGTGTCATTCAGATGTTTTATATTTTTTAGTTATCAAATAATTTTTTAAATTCAGATGATCTAATTTATTAAGATGTATAAATTATTCAAATCTTAATTACTCGAATTTATTAAACACCTCTTGAGAGTAGAGTTGTTATATTATGTAAAAAAAGGGGAAAAAATAGAACCAATTTCGACTACTAACCTCTTCCGGCTCTTTACCATAGTGACCAATATATATATATATATATATATATATATATATATATATATATATATATATGAGTGATTTCATTGTTTGTGGATTCATTATTATGCTTGTTTTTGTGATGGCGAAGGTGCGTCCATTGCATGCATCATCACTCAATTTAACAACTTTATTTGCGATTTCTCCGCCTTTGGCTGTCGGTACTACTCAATCGTGTGTATATATATATATATAGAACACGGATCAGGTCCGGACTCTCGGACCTGATCCAAAATCCGGACCCAATTTTTTTTTTGTAAAACAACTAAAAAAAATAATAATTATGGAACTAAAATTTTTCCATAATACAATGTTTTGGGTGTGTTTCTAACACCTACACCAACCAATGTATGTAAAGTCTGCCCAGACTGTACTGACATATTTTGTTATACGTATCCAAATCACACCCAAAACACTGTATTATATAAAAATTCAAGTTCCATAGTTTTTTTAGTTGTTTTAAAAAAAACAAAAAAAAAATTCAGATTTTGTTAAAATCCGAGAGTCCGGACCTGATCCGGACTCTATATATCTATATAATAAAACAGAACCTACTTTCAATCTTTCATTTGACAAAGCACAAGAACGGTTTAGATTCATTCTAACTTAATTCTTTCAACTTAATCTAAAGGCTCATATTTCTTCCCGCCCAAATCAAATTCACTTATACATCATACTCTCTCTCATATTCACACACAAAATCTTTCTCTCTCATCTCTTCTTCACACACACAAATAAATAATAATAATAATAATTATTATTATACTTATACTTATAATAATAATAATAATAATTATAATAATAATAATAATAATTATATTAATAATAATAAATATAATAATAATTATTATTATTATTATAAAAATAATTATAATATCTATATAATAAAATAGAAACCATTTTGAATATTTCATTTGATAAACCACAAGAACGGTTCAGATTTCATCTCAATTCTTCAAACTTAATCTAAAGGCTTACATTTCATCTCACACTAAAAATTTCTGCCCAAATCAAATAACAATAATTATAATAATTATAATAATAAATAATAATAATAATAGTAATAATGATAATAATAATAATAATAATCTATATAATAAAACAGAACCTAATTTCAATCTTTCATTTGACAAAACACAAGAACGGTTTAGATTCATTCTAACTTAATTCTTCCAACTTAATCTAAAGGCTCATATTGTTAGGTTTGTAATATTCATGAACGCAATCAAATTACAAAAATTAGCGGAAACGTGTAAAAAATCAGAGTTTAAAAATTTACAAACCATAAACCCGGATCATCCTTTATGCATAATTATTAATTAAACGAAAAAGAAAGAACAAGAACCATACCATTGAAGATCCGAGCTTCCTCAGGTACAAGTTCACCTCCAATCCTTTTCGCGTTCAACTTGAATCCACCGGATTGGGTTCCTTCCTTTGATCAATGTTAGCCACCCAAGTGTTTGGCCTCTAGAGGTGATCCACCAAGGAAGAACAAAATTCAAGAAGATGGGTATTTGGCAAAACCCTTATTTTTCTATCTCTCATAGAAAAGGAGCGTACTCTCCCAACTGTTGGAATTACGTATGTTTAATATCTGATATAAGACTCCTCTTATAAAGATATCAAGTAACCCTATTAAAAATAAGGTATTATTTATTTAATTAAACTCTTTTAATTAAATGGGCTCCCTAATCTTATTAGGGATATTTAATTAAACTCCTTTAACTAATTTTCCCTCCTAATCCTATTAGGAATAAATGAGAGTACTTATATTAATTAATTCCCAAACTCCTTTAGGAATTAAATAATAATAATAGTAATAATAATAATAAGACTCCTCTTATTAATTTATATTTAATATTTCCAAAATATTAAATAATAAATATTAAGCTATTTAATTTATTCTATCACCATAGATTAAATTAAATATACTTAACTTATTATTACGATTATGCCATTATCTTCTTAAATAATTATTCTTCCTTTTATGGTGTGACCCTTTAGGTTCTCCATATTAAACCGGTTGTGAATAAATCAATTAGAACAATTCTAATCTTATTTAAATAAATAAATTAAA